>JAKUCV010006448.1:13926-62824 GCA_028386065.3 Turnera subulata
ATTGCCTCAGAAATGGTTGTAGGCTCTATTTGTGATACAAATGCGATGTGTGCTATTGTGTCTCTAAGGGAATTTCGAGTACTTACCCCGCGGTTGATATCACCTATTACCGTGTCAAGAGGATGATCTTTGGACTCTCGCCATGCTCTAGGTAATTCTTGGTTAACATCAACCGTTGTGTCTTGTGTGCCTTCCTCTAAGCTTGGTTCTTCTTGTTGAGGTGTAGGTGCTGCATTTTGTTGCGATGTTGAAGTGCTTCCGTTTTTCCAAAAGTTGTCTTGCACATCTTCTTCTTCCTTATCATCTAATGTCATCTTCTCAAGGGTACCTACAAGATCATCACAAAAATCCTTTCTCGCCAAGCGAGTATCATTTTCTGCAAACACAACTTGAGGAGATTCCTCAATACTTAAAGTACGTCTATTGAAGACTCTATACGCTTTGCTGCGCAATGAATAACCGAGAAAGATGCCTTCATCAGATTTTGCATCAAATTTTCCTAGATTGTCTTTCCCATTATTGTGGATAAAACATTTGCAACCAAAGACTCGTAGATGAGAAATGTTAGGCTTTCTTCCTTTGTATAATTCATAGGGCATCTTCATGAGTATTGGCCTTATGATTGCTCGGTTTAACACATAGCAAGCCGTACTCACTGCATCAGCCCAGAAATACTTGGGAGTTTTAGCCTCATTGAGCATTGTTCTTGCCATTTCCTCAAGACACCTATTCTTGCGTTCAACAACGCCATTTTGTTGTGGTGTCCGAGGGGCTGACAAGTCATGCTCAATGCCATATTTATCACAAAACGCTGAAAATTGATTGTTTTCGAATTCACCTCCATGATCACTCCTAATGCAAGCAATTGAACAATCTTTTTCATTTTGAACTTTCTTAGCAAAACTCTTGAAAACACTAAATGCTTCACTTTTGTGAGTTAGAAATAAAGTCCAAGTGAATCTACAGTAATCATCAACAATTACAAAAACATAATAATTTCCACCAAAAATTTTAATTTGTGAGGGACCAAAGAGATCCATGTGCAAAAGTTGAAGCGGTCTAGATGTTGAGACAACGTTTTTGGAACTAAACGAGGCTCTCACTTGCTTCCCCTTTTGACATGCATTGCATATGGAATCCTTTTTAAATTTAATCTTTGGAACACCAACTACTAAATCTTGTGACACTAATTTGTTTAAGGTCTTCATGTTAACGTGAGCTATCCTACGATGCCATAACCACATATCATCTTCTTTGCTCATTAGACATTTTGAGAACTTCGATGAAGACTCTTCTAAGTTAACCATATAAATATTGTCATTTCTCTCACCATGTAGAATGATCTTATTATCACTAAAACGTTCTACGGTGCATGACTTGGAATCAAAGATCACACGATTTCCCTTATCACATAATTGACTAATGCTTAAGAGATTGTGTTTAAGACCTTTAACAAGTAAAACATTATTAATGGAAGAAGACTCATCTTTGCCAACCGAGCCAATGCCGATAATCTTTCCTTTGTTGTTGTCCCCAAAGACAACGTTTCCTCCATTTGATGGCCTTATTTGAAAAAATTTGGATGCTTCTCCGGTCATGTGCTTGGAGCATCCGCTATCAAGGTACCAAAGTACACTTGAAGCCTTCAAGCATACCTACAACATCAAATCAATGAGATTTAGGTACCCAAATCTTCTTGGGTCCTTGAGTGTTAGGTGCATAGTGGTTATGAGCTTCTTCTTGAGCCCAATGTCTATGCCTAGTGAAACAAACAGGAGTAATATGTCCTATTCTATTGCAATAATGACAAATGACATTTGGGTTATGCATTCTCCCAGGTTGATAATAGTTACTATGTTTCCTATACTTATGCACATTACTCACCTTGTTTACCTTAGATTGTACCTTAGGTTTCTTTGAATCAACTTTATGTCTTTTAGGTTCGTTCCTAAAACCTATTCCATGCCTAGTAGATTGCAAATTTCTTAGCATAGAATTCAGATTTTTATGAGGAGTATTAAACTTCTTCAAAGTTGTTTCAAGTTGTTCAACTTGCTTCCTTAAAGGTATACATGATGAACACTCCTCAACACTCTTCTTTCCTAGCACCTTATTTTCATCCTTCAGCTTCATATTTTCACATGCTATTTTTTCATTTTGTTCTTTTAAGGAGCCACATGATACACATTCTCATTAGACACATTTTCCATATCATTTTCCAACGTTATAACTTGTTTCCTTAAACTCCTTTTAACTTTAGAAATAGAGATGAATTCACCATAAAGCTCATCAAATGCATTTTTTAGTTCTTCATTTGAGACATTTTCATCTTGAGAAGTGATATTTACCTCTTCCGGTTCTTCCCTTGCCATAAGGCATAGGTTCGCCGTTTCTTCTTCATCACTATCGGATGATTCGTCACCGGAGTCGCCTCCCCATGATATGTATGCCTTTTGCTTCTTGTAGGACTTCTTCTCCTTTCCCTCCTTTGCTTTGGGGCATTTGGGCTTCATGTGCCCACTCTTTCCACACCCATAGCATTTGGGTGGTCCGGACATCTTTCTCCCTTTCTTTACAAATTCCTTCTTCATGAATTTGTGGAATTTGCGGATGACAAGTCCTAGTTCTTGTTCATCATCACTAGAGTCCGTTTCAGTGAGTTCTTGTGTCTTGGAGGTAAAAGCTTTGAGAGCTATTGTCTTCTTCTTTGGTTCCTGCATAGAAGGCAAAGAGGGTTTAAGAATAGTGGTTTCATAGGTTATAAGATTACCTCTTAGTCCATCAATCGTTGTGTTGTTGATGCCGATGTTTTCGTAGATGGCATCCGCCTTTGATCGCAATTCGGGAGTGAGACTTCGAAGAACTTTTCTGACCAAGTCCTTGTCGGAGTAGACCTTCTTGAGAGCATGGAGCTCATTTATGATTTTGGAGAAGCGGTCAAACATCTCCTCAATTCCCTCATTCTCCTTCATTCGAAAGAGTTCGTAATCGGCAGTGAGGGAGTCGATTTTGGCCTCTCGAACTTGATCGGTTCCTTCGTAGGTGACCTCCAGCTTATCCCACATTTCTTTTGCGGTTGTGCAGCAAGATATTTTCCGATAATCGTCGGGATTGACTGCACAATAGAGCATGTTGATTGATTTGGCATTGTTTTCAACCAATACAATGTCTGCAGCGTTGTATTCCTCTTCCGTCTTTGGCACTTGGACTTCACCAACTTTCTTCATCGGAATTTGCTCTCCAATCTTCATGATTCGCCAAAGAGCATAGTTGTTGGATTGGAGGAAAATTCTCATCCTCTCCTTCCAGTAGCTGTAGTTGGTGCCATCAAAGTACGGTGGACGAACGGTTGAGTGTCCTTCGAAGATTCCTGCATGATTACTTGAAGAAGCCATAGAAAATTTCCTCTCAAACGGTTAAGTCTTTCAGAGAGTTAGGCTCCGCTACCAATTGTAAGCACAATATCCCTTCGCTAGAGGGGGGGTGAATAGCGATAATCGAATAAAAACAAAATAAGCAGGAATTAAAATGCGGAATTGAAAGAAGGACACAAGAGATTTTTATACTGGTTCACACACAACTACTTTGTGGCTAATCCAGTCCTTCAATGTTCACTTGAAGAGTTCACTATCTACCGTTAAGCTTCCGGGTGCTTAACAAACCGTTTACAACCTAGAATTCTAGTCACAAGAATTCTACACTCTTGCTTGAAGATACCTCACTTCAAGACTTCTCTCAAGGAAAGAAAATCACTCTTCCTATGAGTAGGATGTTCCCTTGTTTGGAGGGAAAGTCACATACTTGTTGTGATGTTTCTAATGAGTTTGTTTTCGAGAGAGTTCTCACCCATACTCAATGTTAATTCGAGATTATTCCGTTGAGAGTTATTAGAGTTTCCTTATGGCTCAATAATAATTTTGATGAATGTATGGAATGAATGCTTGAATGTTGAGAGTTGATTTTTTTTAGAGGCCTAAATGATCATTTTATAGCTCTAAAAACATGTATGACCGTTGTGAAATCAATCCAAAATACCTTTAGACAAAATTGTGGAAAGCTGAAAAAGTATGTCTCTTCTTGTCGGCTGAACATCGATGTTCAAATTTAGGACATCGATGTTCTGGCCTTGAATATGCATTTTTTTGGTCCAACGGTCATATGGACATCGATGTTGCAAATATGGACATCGATGTCCTGGCCAGTGAATATGAATTTATTGGGCTAACGGTCACTAGAACATCGATGTTGTCAAAATGGACATCGATGTTCCACAAGACATTGTCCAAGACCCGAGACCAAATAACATCGATGTTGTAATGGTGAACATCGATGTTTCCAAACCTCTGTCAAGGAATTTTGAAAACTTATTTTAAGAACATCGATGTTGGCAATTAGGACATCGATGTTATGGCCTTAGAAAAATTTCTTTGTTCAAAACCCGAGCCAAAATAACATCGATGTTAGGATGATGAACATCGATGTTTCCAATTTTCTGCCAAACAATTTTGAGACCTTAAAAGGAGGACATCGATGTTGGAAATAAGGACATCGATGTTATGCTGGGACAGGGCAGTTTTTGATTGCAACGGTCATGTGAACACCGATGTTTGGGAGGCCAACATCGATGTTCAAACCTTGCTGCCTATTCTGGAAAAACATTTGAAGGCATGACATCGATGTTTTAGAATTGCAACATCGATGTTCATATCTTAAAAACATATTTGATCATTGAAATGATGCTATGAAATGCATGAGTCAAACTTGTTTTGTTTTGAGCCAATGCCTAAGAGAAGTTGAGTGTTTTACCTTGTACAAATGGGTCCTAACTTCTCTTGCTCTTCTTTGCACTTCAACTCTTGATCATATCTTCACTTGAATTCTTGATCACTTTGGTTGAGTACTTGTTTGCTTGATTTCTTTTTGCTTCATCTTTGATATGATCTTGGTTTGTCATTTATCAAAACCTGTAATGAATGAACCATGAAGACATAGGTTCTAACAGTGGAATGGTTGTGGTGAAAAAAAGAAGATCTGCTGGGTAGCCTGGGAAAAGGTGGCAAGACCAAAAGAATTTGGAGGTGTCGGAATCAACTCCTTCATTATTAACAACAATTGCCTTTGCTTTAAATGGTACTGGAAATATCTTCAAAATCAAGAGTCAGACTGGCATCACCTGATCAAGGCCAAATGCAAGTCCATATCTGTACAGATGGAACCAGCCTTCATCGAAAACCGAATGTCAAGCCTATCGAAGTGTGTTGTTAAGTGTTATGAAGACTCTATGCGGCCGGCTGCAGCATTGAAAGATAACATGACAATTCTAATTAGGAATGGAGCAAGAACCTCATTCTGGCAAAACAAATGGTGCTCTCTCAGTGTACTAAAAGACGTGTACCAGCGTTTATTTTCGCTTTCAACTCTTAAGGAGGCAACCATTGCAACAGTCTCTCGAAATGCTCCACTATCTGATTCAGTTCTTGCTTGGCGACGCACCCTTTACAATTGGGAACGTGACTCTTGTAAACAACTTGATCAAGAAATTGGAAAGCTTGCTCCTCTTTCAAACGAACCAGACGTGTGGGTATGGGGGATAAAGGAAAGCGAGAATACCTGGCCAAAGAGGGAAGAGATTTCATCCTAAGAGCATCTCTTCCGCATAATAGCCCCCCAAATGTTTTGCTCAATCTCGCTCCACCAAAGATTGAATTTTTTCTTTGGCAGATCATCAACGGTGGTGTTGCAGTAAGAGCTAATCTAGTCATAAGAGGCTTGTTATCCAATGAGGAAGCAATCTGCTTTCTATGCTCCTCCCACATGGAAACATGTGACGACCTCTTCTTCCACTCCTCTCACACATGGAAGCTCTGGCAGACTTTGTACAAATGGTGGGGAGTCCCCTGGATTGCCCCTCAATCGACCCTTCAATGGTTGCAGCAGTGGCCATGGCTCGTCTCCTCATCGTGCAGATCAACCTGGATGATCTTCGGTTTAGCTACCCTTTGGCCCATTTGGTTGGCAAGGAACAAACTTATTGTCTCTGTTGGTTTTAGTGGGTTACACCTATGATGTGTCAGACCCATACGAATTATGTATTAGTGTGGGCTAGCTGGCAAGAAAGGTTATATGCCAAGGATAGCTATTTCTCCACTTCTGCTACATGTGTAGTGGAGAATAAGGGATAGAAAAATCACTTATATGTGTGATAAATATCTGACTCCCTTCTCTGCTCTTTTGCTGCGAGAGATATGTAGAGAGCTCTCCCTCTCTTCTCACAAACACTGAAGCATCAATATTCAAAAACAAAAGAATTCAAGGAATTTAGGTGGTGGTATTAGGGCATTTTTCTTGTAATCATACCCTCGATCAACACAACAACACAGGGACTATGGGCAGAGGAACATGAAGACCTTGGCTCCATCAAGAAAAGATAAGTCTCCTTTCTTGATTAATTCTTCCGTTGCATGTGCTGTTCATATGTTAAACGAGCTCAAATCTCGAACATGGGTAGCGGAGCCATACTTTTTATTCCCTGATTGCTTTATTGTTTTTGTGTAAACATTAGATGTAATTGGTGGAATAATAACCCTAGGCAAATGAAATGAATATATGTGCCCTTACATTCATTTTTTTTTACATGAATTGGAAGGATTCTTTGTGAATCAACGTTTTCTGAAATTAATGAACCAATTTTGTGTATTCTTTGTGAATCAACGTTTTTGGAAATTAAGTCATGAACCAATTTTGTGTGTTCTTTGTGAACAAAGAAACCCAATACCCATGAAGGACCTACTTTCTGTTGCTCTTTGTTTGGCTTGAGTTTTTGTGCAGGTGTAACGGGGCGGCGCTTGTGGTGTTTGCCGCCACGGCCGGCCCGTTTGTAGGCGGCGGAAGTGGACGTTGAGGGCTGCGTTGGTCGCTCTCATACCCTCCTCTTCCGGCTATGTGCGACAGTTGACGGCGGATCGAGGAAGCGAGGGGTGGTTTTAACGTGCTGCGGGTGCACGCCTCACTCCTTCACCGGCAATCTACCTGCAGCGGCGTTCGTCGTTGCTGTACGCGATGGCCCGATCTCCTCTAGCGGCGGCGACGGCCTTTGTGGTAGCCATGGTCGTCAATGCTGCGCCAGCGGCGCGTTTTTTTTATTTTTTCTCTCCTGTTCTCTTTCTCTGTGAGAGAGATGAAGAGGAATTTTTTTAAAAAAAAAATGTAATGCTACTGTAGTGTTGGCTGGCAGTTCAACCGCTCCTGGCCGAACTAAACCGGGTTGGTACTCGTGTCGTATTTTGTATGCGAACAGTATCTAAAGATGTATGATGTATGCTAGTCGTATTTTGTGTACGTACCGTATCTGAGCCGTATTTTGAGTCGGGTTTTTTTACTAAGCCGAGTCGAATAATAAGCCGTGCCGAGCCATTTTCCCAATTTAAAGAAAAGTTTTTTTTAGTTCATTTTGTATGGGCTGAAAAATTCTGGGGGCTGTTCTAAAAAGATTGGACTATCGGTTCATGGATTGTACATTATTTTTCATAATAATGGTTTTATAAAAAATAAATTAGAGAATTTGTTTCTTTAATTTGTGATTCAATGTATATTTTTTTATTTTAGTCTAACTATGCGTTAGATGATAAATAAAATTATATACTTTCAATTGAATTAGATAATTATATGTTAATTAATGAATTTGTATAAAATAATATTAAAGAATAAGTTTCTTTAATTTATGATTGACTGTTTACTTATTTTTTATTTAAACTAACTATGTATTAGACTTTAAATAAAATAAAGTAAAATCAATCACATTGGATAATTATATGTTAATTATCTAGTTTGTGAAAAATTAATACTTTTATTAAAGAATAAGTTTTTTAAAATTTATGATTGATGCTTGTTTATTTTAATCTAACTATGTGTTAGATGATAAATAAAATGAAGTGTCTTCAATCAAATTTTAGATAATTATTTGTTAATTATCTGATTCATGAAAAATAATTTTAAAGAATGAGATTCTTTAATAGTTTTTTCATTATTTTTTTTATTTGAGAATTAACCATGTGTTATTTTTAAACGAAAAAAATCGTTTTGACGATGTTGGATAATTATATTTTAATTATCTATTTCAAAAGCGTTGTATTAAAGGATTAGTTTCTTTAATAAATTATTAATTACTAAATTTTATTTTTAGATTTAACTACGTGTTATCTCTTTTAATAAAAATTATGTGCACTTAATAATACTGGATAATTATATGTTAATTATTTATTAGAGAATAAGTTCTCTAGCTATTTTTATTCTTAGATTCAATTACGTGTTGACCTATAGAATAAAATAAGTGCACTCAATAAAATAGATAATTATGTGTTAATTATCTGTCTCTCACTTCAGAAAAATTTTGTGTTTGTTCTTAGTGGGAGTTAATATGGCTTTATACTGTTGAATATTATTGAATAGCTAATTGTTCTTTTAGGCATGAATGATGATGCACTTTGATGGGTTTTCGATTTTATTCTTAGAAGGATGTTGGTTATTTATTTTATTTATTGTATGAAGCTTAAATTATTCTTGTATATATGATGTGGCACCCTTTGTGGACTTATGTGATTATATTTGTTTCAATACAATGTGTTATAGTTTATAATTGACTATTGTAAGAAATAATATCATCATTAAACCTCATGAGTTAAGAAATTTTTATGATGGTATTTGTAAAGTTTTGAATGCATAAAAATCCAATATGTTGAATTAATGTGATATTTTGTGCTCTGAAAAACCATAAAGGTGAGCCTGTAAAAGGTAGAGAGAAACCTCTAGCTTATGAGCAAGAGGAAGAAGCTCTTTCCCACACTATATGTGTGGCTATTAGAATCCAAAGTTTTTGTAACTTATGGACTACTGTTAAAATTAAATTTGGCGGTGTGTCCTTAACCAAACTTAGACAGTAGTAAGTGATAATAGTCACTTATTTGGTAAGGAACAAACATGTTCCAACTGTTATTTATTGATAATATTGTTTATCATTTTGAGTAAGAAGTGGGACACCTGTGGGTGCCCAATAGGACTACTCAAAGAAGTGTCTTTGTGGCTAAACAATACTTATATTGGTAATAGTACCAATTGATAAGTATGAATCTTTTTTAACAAAAGTGGTAAAAATCAAGGCAGGCTCGAAATAAATTTAATTGTGATAATGGAAAAAGTTCCTACTTATCAAGATGGTAGAAACAAGGTAAAAGTAAGTGCTTTAACTGTGGATAACAAATAGATTTTGGTGCTTTGTGCATCATTTTTAAGAAGGTATGTCTTTCTTAAAATGCAGATAGTTTAGTACTGTTTGTCATTTGAATCAGACATCATATGGATTGTAGATTCAAAATCCACAGATTGTGTAACTCTACAGAGCAAGTTTAAGGATTACACTGGTTGTGTAACGGTCAAAATCCTAAACCTACATGATGCACAATTTGTTCATCAGTGATGACAAGATCTTGTATCTAGTGGGAGTAGATTTGTTCTACTATACTAACCTTTTATGGAGACGATTTTCGGTTAGTTTGTCTTGTTTTTCCTGGATAATGAATATGTTTCAAATAAATCCAGATGTTCCCTTCTACATCATCTATTTTCATAAATCATGTTGTAAAGAGTGACATTCTGCGTTTGACCACACGGGTCAACAAAGAATGAATCATCTCGCCAATGTAGGCTTGATGGATCCAGTAAGGGATAAGACAATTGGGAAGCCATTTAAAATCATACGAAAAGCAAAATATCATTTGCAGTTAATCCATTTTGACATATGTGGTCAAATTAAATATGAGGGCAAGGCATAGTGCCTACTATTTCATCACACTTATCGATTTTTCATAAGTCTTGGGCTATTAAGTGCCATTGACGGTTGATAAACCATGTGGAAAATTAGCTTGATAGTTGTATCAAAGTAGTTGGCTAGGGCACTAGATATTTGTATGATCAGTTCATGTAAATATGTGCTGAAGTAGGATTGGTTAAATAGTTGACTAATCTTGAAACTCCACAACAAAATGTTTTTATGGAGAGAAGAATGTGATTCTTCTAAAAACGATCAGGTTTATGGTAACCTGATGTCCTCTAAAATATTCTTGGAAAATATGTTTTCTCAAGAAAAGTTGATGTAGGAAACAATTGATCTCTATGTGAGATAAGTGATCAAGAGTAATGTATTAGAATCAATCAATTGAGTATTGATGAATCCGTGAGAATCTTGATCCTAGTGGGAGCAAATTGGATTACAATAAATTTGTTTCGTTAAATCTAATACCTCAAAAAGTGGCCACGGTATAGAACCAAGACGACACTTTAGATCGATGGTGCTGATCAAGAGTACCTAAAGGCTCTCATAATATAACCTCTTTTGTAGAGGAGAACTTGAAAGGTTATTTCTTATAAGACTAAGAGTGAATGAATTAAGACAACATGAGTTGTACTTCATGCAATCAAAATAAATTTGAGTGTTGATAAAACATATTAGGCTTTTGGGAACAAATGTGTTTTCCAAACATCATACTAAGTGTTGATGAGCCAGTGGATGTTTTTGATCTCAAATTACATCAAGTGGATATAAGAATTACTTTCCTTAGTGGAAAACTAGAAGAAAATTTACATGCAACAAATTGTTTTTTTTTTTTGCTGTAAAAGGGCAAGGATACTTAGTGTATTAGTGTATTCTATATATTGGTTCTTAAGGTTTTGTGTAACCAAGACATCATAATTTTTTTAATGATAGATGATGACCATTATATCGAGATCAGCAAGTCATAAGTGTCTTCATTACCTTACGTCCACGTCACGTTGTTGGCTGGAAATTATAAGAATTTCCTTGTATCTATACTCTTAGTTGTCCTTCATTTTTTGAAATGTGGGACATGGAGGGGGAATTGCATATATTTATTGCCGAGGGCAATAACCTGAGCCAACAATAGTGTTATCAAACTCAATTAATGCTTGGCAAATGTGCCTTCTTCTAATGTCATAAGAGTATAGTGTATACTATATTGTATACAAAACAGGATATTTGTTTTCTTGTTGGAATGGTAAATAGTTACCAACTTAATCTTGGATATGGACATTAGAAGACAGTCAAAGAAATAATTTGGTATTTAAGAGTATGATAAACTATATTATAAGCTTTCAAGAGATAAGTTCTGCTTTAAAGCTTATATGCATGTTGATTATAGTGGTGATCTTGAACTATGTGTAGTGTTACCATCTTGTCAAATATGGTCTTGTCAATGATAGGAATTGAATTTATAATTCTATCATTGGTTGTACAAAACTGTATAGCTAAAATAGTTAATTATTAGGGATAATGCATGCGGCATGGTTCCCTTATTGATTGTGTATTGTGATAATCATGCAGTGATATTCCTATGGGAGGAATTGGTGGTACTATGACAAGACAGAAACACATTGATATTTCACATAAGGAAGTGAATATAAAGTATATTCCTGCTGGTGATATGTTGATACAAAGTCACCAAACTTTTTTTTTGCAAAGACTCATTTGTTAGTCAAAAGGAGCAAATAGGTTTAGTAGGAATTAAATACAATATTCTCTGTTATTGTTCTTTCCCTTAATTTTATATTCACAATAAATCATTGGATTTATATAGTACCATTTTGTGTAAACATTCATATATACAGAATACATGTTATGTATATGTGTGGACATATGCTAGGTGCATATGAAGGGATGAGAGGCTTAGTGCCAAGCTCATAAAAAGGTATGTGTAACAGACAGGTTAGCTCTCTCACACGAGTAACCGTCTTTATGACTTGGTGTGTCATAGGGGTAAGACAGTTTTAAGTCAAGAATAAGTTAAGTACTTATTCAGTAAGAGCCTGACTTAAAGCATGTTGTCGCCTTAATATTGTTCAAGATGAGGTTAGTCATGATTGATCGAAGATAAAACGGAGTAATGTTTTATCTTGTCTGTTCAAAAGCTAGGTAGGATTCTGTTGGGAAACGGTAGAGTGGTAGACCCACGTTAAAGACTAGGTGTGTGTGAACTATTACCTACACAGTATTATTAATGACATATGCTCCAATGAGGGATGGAAAAAATACTTTGGCACATGAATTCATACCATGTGTGCTTTGTGACCGATTAAGGAGTAGGAAATATGATCTCATTTCCTTCCAGTGTGAGCCTTTAGAAATTTTTTAATAATTACTCACAAACGCCCTTAGGGACCTTATACTACTACTTGAATTCTTGGTTTGGTGTTGCTATCTTGGCTGTATTATGAATGGCCATGTGTGATTCGGCCTAATCGGGGTATGTCAGAAAAGCAGCTGAGTTAAGATGTAGAGTTTTGAGTAAAAGGGAAGATCATTGTGTGTTGCATTTTCTTTTGTGTTCACAATGTGGCGCCACTTATGTTTTTTAGTAAAATATAACTGTGAATACATATAGAGAATTGAGATCTGTGTTTCTCTTAAATGAAATTAAATGAATCTGGGGAGCTTACATACTTACTCTACTTGAGCTATTATATACTCCTAACAGATATACAATAAAGAGCTCTCACTAGTATGTTGGTCGCATGACCTATTTTGCCCGTATGAAATGTTTTTGATGATATAGACGGTGATGCCCATCATATGTGAGTGGGAGATGTTGGTTTTAGTGGGTTACACCCATGATGTGTCATACCCATACCAATTATGTATTAGTGTGGGCTAGCTGGCAAGAAAGGTTATACGCTATTTCTCCACTTCTGCTACGTGTTTAGTGGAGAATTAGGGATAGAAAAATCACTTGTGTGTGATAAATATCTGACTCCCTTCTCTGCTCTTTTGCTGCGAGAGATATGTAGAGAGCTCTCCCTCTCTTCTCATAAACACTGAAGCATCAATATTCAGAAACAAAAGAATTCAGGGCATTTAGGTTGTGGTATAAGGGTATTTTTCTTGTAATCATACCCTCGATCAACACAACAACACAGGGACTATGGGCAGAGGAACAATAAGACCTTGGCTCCATCAAGAAAAGATAAGTCTCCTTTCTTGATTAATTCTTCCACTGCATGTTCTGTTCATATGTTAAACAAGCTCAAATCTTCAACAGTCTCGAACGAGAAAATTAGATGGGATTCCCTCTTTGACCTCATAGTGACTAGAACTTCATGGTGGTTAGAAGGTCTGCAACCCGATTTTCCATACAATAGCCACAACATTCTTGCATCAGTAGACACCGTGAAACAGTGGAAGGGAGTTATTAGAAAATTTGCATAGAACTATTTGTTCCTCCTTACTTTTCTGCTAATTCTCATGCGCTTGCAGGTTATCCTGCACCTTAGTGTAGCAACACAGGGACTAAGTGCTTGTTTTGGTACAAATGAAAACAAGCTTCCAAGGGGTCACTTCATTATGCCTCATTCTCTTCCGTTGGTTGTTTTCAGCACTAATACATTCACCCTTCCCTCGCATTCTGTATATGAATTTCTTGTTTCTAAGTGCATGTATATACTAAATTAACTTGTGTTGTCAATGATTTTTGTAAAAAAAGAAAACTAAAAGCTGTAAATCAGTTGCCGTGAACAAGTGAATGAATAAAAGAATTGTGCATTAACAATCCAGCCAAATTATTTTTCATTAATTGGAAAGACCAAAGAAGAAAAAAGAAAAACAAAAGACAGAAACAAAACAAGAGAAAACAACCAAGACCATGACAATCTTATACTTGTCGATTACATGCTGGAAGCGTTGTAGGAACCTGGCCTAGTGTTATAGGGACAAAAACTTTTGCATCAAATGTAGTTGCATCTACTACCTTAATTTCTAATTTTGACCTTAAATCGGACGAGTGCACACATTCACGATGATTCTTATCCTGTATATCTCGACAAGCAAAATAAAACCAAGACCATGACAATCTTATACTTGTCGATTACATGCTGGAAGCGTTGTAGGAACCTGGCCTAGTGTTATAGGGACAAAAACTTTTGCATCAAATGTAGTTGCATCTACTACCTTAATTTCTAATTTTGACCTTAAATCGGACGAGTGCACACATTCACGATGATTCTTATCCTGTATATCTCGACAAGCAAAATAGACTATATCTTCATCGTTGGGATCAAAAGCTACAGCTTACACGGCCGGGTAATATTCATCACCCAATATTTCATCTTTCAAACATCTTGCTGAGGGATTGTAGGAATGGTTGTAGCAAAGTGGCTAAGTACTATCGGGAAGGCTCCCTTTGCATACAATCTTTTAATTTCATTAGATGTATGGGAATCGCTGCTTGGATTTTGGCTATCAACTACTCCAACTTCTTTTAACCTCAAATTGCACGAGTAGAGACATTCATAACTGTCGTAGTACAAATGAGACGAACGAGCAAAGTAGACAACATCATCGTCGTTGGGGTCCAGAGCTACAGCCGTTATTGCCTGGGCTTCGCCACTAATATTCATTTCAAAGCACAATGATCCAAGTTCTTTTTCCAGGAGACGGTCAGTGTAATGATCAGATTCTTCATCAACAAGAAGTTCCCTCCAATAAACCTTGCACTTAAACCTCCACTCTCCTCTTTCATAGTCTTCCAGTTCCCAAACTGCCAAGAATCCATCCTCATAACATTCGTAACCACCAAGAATCTCATTAGGGCAAGATATTAGCAGTAACCTCAGTGACCCTTGATGCGCCCCAAGTGCCATGGTGGTGTTTGGAAGCAGACAAAATTCATCATCTTTTGGCGGCGGAATTATGTGGCACCCTTCGGGCTCTGAGAATCTGCAAGCTACAACACTACTGTCCCATACGTTCGGCATGAAAAATGTATCATCCAAGGTTAATGATGTAGGCTGCAGGTATTTTTCACTATTGGAGTAAATTTCAAGGTTTATTGAAGGAAATGTAACATGGTAAGGATGCAAGATCTCCACCGTCCTCCATTCGTTTGTCTCTGATGACAATATTTCGGCTAGCAATTCCTGGCACTGACCTTCTTTTGAATAATAATGTGGCCGATAAGAAATTCGCACCACCTTTATACAATCCTTGTCATCGCACATCAAACCCACCCTGTACTTAATAGTACGGTGATCACTCAAACCAAAACCAGAGTGGGGTGGGAGAGCAGCCCATTGCTTTGTGAGCGGGTTGCAAAGGTAATACACCATCGGCTTCTCCTCCAGGTAACACAAGAGTAAGTCCTTATACGATGCAGCAATCCTAAGGGATCCAGGCTTGAAACCAGGGAGGAATTCTAACTTGAACCCCGAGGAGGACTGGAGGATTGATATTTCACCGCTTGTGGGTATTACTCGGTGTGTAGATGGAAACTCTTGACGTCTCTCCCAAGCACAATTGAGAGAATAAGGGCAAAGGGTTGGGTTGGTTTGAGTTAGAGGTTTCAAGGCGTTTCTTGAAAGGCTGAAGAAATAAGGGACTGGAGATCAAGGAGCACCAATTCTTGGAGACTAACTTACATCGAATAGCCAACTTGAATGAAGGGAGTAGTTGCAGGATCTCAATCATCAACTGATCATCAAGATCCTCAATAGAAGTTGGCCTTGATGAGACGTTGCCTTCTGCCATGGGAGGAGGAGGAGGAGGAGGAGGTGGCTGCAAAAACCTAGGAAGGGTACGTAATTTTGTGGGTTGGGTTCTTTCGCTTGGAATCTAATGACACCTCTTCAATATGTGATCGATTTTATTTATAAAGAAGCAAAATCCTTAGTCGCCAAGGCAATTTGCAATACTTGCCGTCAAAGTAATGGTTTGACAGGCCATATATTGTTTTGAGCAATTAATTTGCTTGTTATCACTTATCAATCATGTACATAATTTATATCAAAAAAAAATCATGTACATAATTGATTATATGCATAAGACGTTTCTATATATCACATAACCTAAATTTGAAAGCATACATATATAAGACATATACATAAAAAATTATATAAAAAATTGTCATATACCGAGAGCATACTTATAGTGAGGAATTTTGGCCTAATTTTTAGAAGAATTTTCATGATATTTAAAATCTTGAGTATGCTTGGAGTTGACTTTCCGTTGTTCTTTTGCTAGTGTAACTCTGCCTAAGTAAGTGGCACATTTTTTTTTTTTGTGAATGAAGTAGTATTAAATCCAAAATTATACTGTAAAGTCTCTAAGTACTCTTGCACCCGCAACATCAGCTACGAGCAAGGGAAGACAGATATCAGGTGGTACATCTAGAGTAATGAAAACATCATCAATAGATAGGCTGTGCTTGGCTAATTGATCAGCCACAAAGTTGCATTCACGATATCCATGTTGCAGAGAAACTGTCCATGGTCTTCTCAGGAAATCCTTGATGCAGTCCACAATGGCATGCCTTGAACCTGACGAGTTGGTGGTGAGATGAGCAAACTTCCAAGCTATCAACTTCAATGATAATTTGTGGGAAGCCTAGAGTAAACTCCAGGCATAATTTGTGGCACATTCACTAACAATCCAATAACTTTTTTTTTTAATGTACAACTAGGGGTGTAAACCAGCAGAGCTACTGTCAACCAGGCGAACATCTTATTCCTGAGTGAAACCAAGTGTGCAAATGTCAACCTTCCTTTCTGTCATAGAATTTGGGGGCATGGTAATATCGATTTCAGATCTGTTGATGCTAGGGGGCTTGCTGGAGGTTTATTGATGATCTGGGACACTGATGTTTTTAGTCTCTCTCGTGCTTTATCATCCGAATCGTGGATTATCATTGAAGGGGTTTTTGCGAATTCTGGTAAGTTCGCAACCATATGTGGAGTGTATGGAAGCTCAAAGGTACTAGAAAGAATGCGAATGTTTGATGAGATTCTCAGTCTTAAGCAGTCATTTCCTGCATTATGGTTAGTCTTGGGAGATTTTAACGAAGTAACAGATGCTGCGGATAGGAAAAGCAGAAGAATTTGCACGAGAGGTGCCAATGCTTTTTGGCATTTCATTAACTGTATGGAGCTGATAGAATTTGATCTGCGGGATCGCCTTTTTACATGGGGTAATATGAGGGCTGCTAGCCGAATAGACAGGGTATTCGCTCAAGGAGAATGGCTCATCATGTTCCCGTCTTTGTCGTTAAGATCTGGTAGCAAACAAAGTTCTGACCATTGCCCCCTCTTCCTTGCTCAAGACACGTCAGAATAGGGCTGAAGACCTTTCAGATTCATCAATGCATGGTGGGATTATCTGAATTTCATGGAGATTATAAGGGGAATGTGGCAAGATGCTTGTTCGATATACCCTGGAAAGTTTAATCTCTTAAGAAAACTCAGTGTTCTTAGGAAATTATTGTCCAGGTGGAATAGGGAAGTATTTGGCAATGTGAATGCTAAAATGGAGTCTTTACAGCAGGAGATTGATGACTTGGACAAGGAAGCTGACAGTAGGGATGTTTTGGCGGAAGAACTCAATAAATACAGAGATTTAAAGTTGGAATTGGAACAAGTGTCAAAACACTCTGAAGCAATTTGGAGACAAAAATCTAGGATCAGCTGGTGTAAGCTTGGCGATCGCAACACCAAAATGTTCCACATTTCAGCTTGCAATCGTGGGAGAAAAAATAGAATAGATCACATTGTGGTAGACGGGTTAAATGTGGAGAATCCGGTTGCAGTAAAAGCAGAGGCTTGTAATTATTTTTCTAAGCTCTACTCATCCACTGAATCCAGTAGGCCTTCTATTGGATCAATTAATTTTAGTGTTCTTCCACCGGAGGTGGCTGCAGGTTTGGAGGTACCCTTCTCCAAGGAGGAATTGAAATCTGCCATGTGGGAATGTGATAGTTCCAAAGCGCCAGGCCCAGACGGTTTTAATTTCTCATTTTATAAAAAATGCTGGGAGTTGGTCAAACAAGACGTGCAGGATATGGCCATGCATTTTTATGAGTTAGCAAAATTACCAAAGGGGGCTAACTCTGCGTATATTACTCTTATTGCCAAAACTCAGGGAGCAGTTTCTTTGGATGAATATAGACCAATAACTCTTGTTAGTGGGCTATACAAAATTATTTCTAAAGCTTTGGCATAAAGATTAAAGCGAGTTTTGCCTCTTCTTATTGGCCAACAACAATCTGGATTTATGGTGGGCAGGAGTATTCTTGATAGTGCTTTCACTGCAAATGAGGTGGTGCACTCACTAAAGAAAAGCAAGGAGAAGGCAGTTATCTGGAAACTTGACTTTAAGAAGGCTTATGACTCTGTAGATTGGCATTATTTAATGCAGGTGATGCATGCTATGGGTTTTGGTCGAAAGTGGTGCAATTGGATTGCAGAATGTCTTTCATCTTCTCAACTTTCAGTGTTGCTAAATGGATCACCGTCAGAGGAATTTTCAATGGGCAGAGGTCTTAAACAAGGTGATCCCTTGTCTCCGTCCCTATTTAACTTGGCTGCCGAAGGTCTCCCAAGCATCCTTACCAGCGCAATTGCCCACGTCCTCGTTAAAGAGGTTGAAGTTCATAATGTATCTTTGTCCATTCTACAATACGCAAACGATACAATTTTATTCTCGCCCGCAGATATTGATTGTCTACTAAATTTAAAGAGATGCCTTAGAGTGTTTGAAGCCCTCTCTGGTTTGTGCATTAATTTTCATAAAAGTAGTCTCATTGGGATTGGGATGCCACAGAGTCAGGTGTCAGAATTTGCAGGTTTGTTGCATAGCAGAGTTGAGAACCTCCCATTCACTTATCTTGGACTCCCTTTGGGAGCAAACATGAGACGAATCTCGGCCTGGCAACGTGTACTGAAAAAGTTTCACAATAAACTTCAGTGTTGGAGGGGCCGTTTTCTTTCAATTGGGGGAAGAGTAACTTTGATCAAGGCGGTTTTGTGTGGTCTCCCACTTTATTACATGTCCATGTTTCAGTTACCTGCTGCAGTTGCCAAAAAAATGGTTTCAATCCACAGGAACTTTTTTTGGGGCGGATTGGATGATAAGAGAAAAGTTTGCCTGCTATCCTGGAAGTCTATCACATTACCCAAAGAATATGGTGGGGTTGGCATTGTAGATTTACAAGTAATGAATCAATGCCTTCTTTATAAATGGCTGTGGAGTTTCACAACCCCTGTGGAGAAAAAGTGGAAGACCCTCAACAAAAACAAATGCGGTGTGCTACCTCCTATCCACACTCCTATTTTTTCCTTACAGCAGGCTTCTACAATGTGGAGAGATATGGTCAGAGCAGGGAGTCACGACAGCCAGTCATCAATCCCTCTGGCCCTAGGTTCACGCATACGCGTGGGGGATGGAGCTACAATCCGTTTCTGAGAGGATGATTGGCTCGGGTCCGGAGTGTTGAAAAATCGTTTCCCAAGGCTTTACTCCCTTAGCGCGTGCAAAGAAATGTATGTAAGAGATTGTTTGGAAGAAATGCAGTCGCGCCCCCGTTGCAGCTCCTTTTGGCGCAGAGTCCTTAGAGACTGGGAATTGCAGGAGGTCTTTGAAATAAATAATACTGTTTCTCTTGTCAACTTGCAACCACAACATGCTGACAAGAGAATTTGGGCCTGTGAACCCAGTGCTACTTATAGTGTCAAGGCTGGGAGGAAGTTCATTTATTCCTTGAAGCTCACTAGGTCTCTGAAAGCCTTTTGTTTTGGTTCTCTTTGATCCCCTTCAAAGTAGAATGTTGACTATGGCTTGCAATAAATCAAGGTATCCCAACCAAGGATGTCCTCAGGTATAGAGGAATCATTCCCCTAGCTGATTCTATATGTTGCTTCTGTCAATCTTCCATTGAATCAAGGGACCTTCTGCTTTTGTATTGTTCATTTGCATGGGAAATATGGGGTAGACTGTGCTCTTGGTGGGGCGTCCAATGGTGTGCACCTGCCACTTTGGAAGAGTTTTTAGTACAGTGGTCGTACTTAATCCCCATCGCATGCAGTCGCTCTTGTTGGTATATTATAGGTGTGGCTGCACTTCGATCTATTTGGCTTGAAAGAAATCGAAGAATTTTCAACAACATCTCTTGCGATATTGACAGACTGATGGATATGCTATTAGTCCACGCAACTCTTTGGATCAAAGGCCTTCAGCATGACTTCCCATTCAGTGCTTCTTTTGTCATTTCTAATGCTGAATCAGTGCGTAGTTGGAAAGGCTTGAGGAGGAATTTGACGAAGCTTCAATCGCTTGGATGAGATGATCTAATACTGATGTATATTTTACATTTTAGTGATTTGCGAGTTGCATTACTGTGTTGATTGAGCTGTTGTGCTAAACCTTTTGTACATTTCATCATTGGAATAAATAAATAAAGCATCGTTAGCAACAAAAAAAAAACTAGCAGAGCTACTCGCGAGCTACTCGGGATTGACTTGCTAGCTACTCGAACTCGGATCGTGCTTTATCGAGCTCGGGCCGAGCTCGAGTCGAGCTTAGAGTGCTATCGAGCCGAGCTCGAGCTTACCAGTACTCGGCTCGTAAAGCTCGCGAGCCTTATCGAGCTTTGCTCTTATAAGACTTAGGGTAGGCAGTGGGCTTGTAAAAAACTTTATATAGGCCATATACTTAGAAAAAAAAAACTTGAATGGTTCTTAAACCCAAAAAATAAAAGACTGTTAAAGTTAATCAGAAAATAAATTAAAACACAAACACCATTACACAAACACAAAAAAAAGACCGAGTCACAATTCACAAATTCCAAATTCCAATCCCTAATTTTTCCCCTTTCTTTTCCCTCTCTGGCCCTCATCTCTCAAACACGTCTCTTCCCCTTTCTTCTCCGCTGCCCCGCCACTGCCGCGGCCACCAGTCAAGGAAACCACCGCCGGCATTCCTCGCGTGGGAAGAGTTGTGGCGCATCTTGGGGACTCGACCGACGGCGTGGTGGAGTCTCGACTCCTCTTACTCAACTTCCGGCCAAGCTAAGACTGTAAGTTTGCTCATTCTTTCCTTTTATTCTCTGGATATGAATGGAGCTCTCAGTTATCTCTTCTTAACGCTCTCTTTTTACTTCCAATGGGATCTTTTACAGAAGTGCTTCTCTCTTATATTTTCCTTCTTCCAGATGGGTGGGTAGTCTCGTTGATTTTCTGGGGTTATTAAGTAACAACTGCTTTAGTAGTACCGCAAGCTTGCTTTTGAACTTCTTTTCTCGACTCGACTAGTGACCTTGAAATTTGATATTTATGTGGGCTGTTGTAGTTTTTTAGTGTACCCCAAAAATGTACGACTCCGGAGCTCGCACGTTACTAGAATCATATATATCTATATGTCTTTTTTGGATGGCTCAAGGTATTTCGGACATTATGCCTGGGTAACTAGATATATTCTCAGGTATCTCGAATTTATATGCTGGGAATTTTAATTTTTAATTTAGCGAGGCGGCATGCAGTACAGCCATTTGTACAGCCATTTGGCAGGTGGCTCCAAGGCAGGAGAATTATTCTCAAAGCAGGGCAGTTGCTCTTCATAACGTGGAATCGACAATTACAGAACTTAGTGGCATCTTTACACATTTAGCTACTATGGTCGCACAACAAGGAGAGCTGGCTATCAGGTCTGTTTGTTTTGTTTAGATGTATGGTGTCTTACTGTTAGTATATTCAGCTTTTAGTGCCTATTGAAAGAAACTTAGAATCTTAAGACCATGGAGCATCATCTAAACGTGGCATTAGGGTTGGTATATTACCTTAACCTTTTGTGTCTTGGTTTCCTTCTGATACCTGTAGGATTGATGATAACATGGACGAGTCCTTGTCTCCTTGACTAATGTTGATAATGCCCGTGGGTAATTATTGAGGCATCTTAACCAAATATCATCAAATAGGTGGCTTTTGATCAAGATATTTGCTGTGATAATTATTTTTCTAATTGTCTTCATCTTCTTTGTGGCTTGACTGTGCTGAAACAACCGCAGACCTGTTCATGGATATTAGGTTTCTTAAGGCTTCATACTCATTCAATACAGATAGGTTGCTATGCTCTTGGGAATTCATATCCTGTCATTTGTAAAAATTCATTGCCCACATTTATATTTGGGCTGAAGCTCGTATGTAGGGGCTTTCTAGCTATATACACAGATGCGTACATATAATTGTAAAGTTGGCATCCAAAGGTATTGTGTTCTTCAAAAGTTTCACACTCTTCACAGAGACATGAAAACCTGAGAGTAATGCTATTTTTTTATGGCAGGTTTTATGTGTACTTGACATAGTACTGTTTGCATGGTTGTCTTGTTCTTTTCTGATTAAGAAAATGTCTAATTTCTGGAGCTTGTTGGAGGTTCATTCATGGAGTGTTTTGCTTTGAACTTGTTGGAGGTTCATTCATGCAGCTTGTTGGAGGTTCTTTCATGAATTGTTTACCAATTTTTAAACATCTTTTGGTACTTTTCCTAAGTGTTTACCGGTATTAACAATTCAGTTATGTTTGGACTTTGGATTGGAGTGTTTAAAAATTTCTGAATGTCTATTTAATATTATCGAGCTTAATTGAGCTTAATCGAGCTCGAGTTAACGAGCTCTGTCGATTTGAGACGTAGCTACCGAAGCCAACCACCGCTTAACGAGCCTTAACGAGCCGAGTTCGAACAATGGAAAATCTAATGAGCTCGAGCTCGAGCTCAAATATACAAACTCGATCGAGCTCGAGCTTGGGATTCACTTAACGAGCTCGAGTCGAGCATGGCACTACTCGGCTCGTTTACACCCCTATGTACAACGAGCCATGGTTAGTGAACCAGGGTACGTACATATGTTTAGTGAAACATGACCAACCAATTCTTTAAAAATTATACCTAAGCTCGACTTCCTGTAAAAATTGCCAAAGCGCCCCATTGACTAACAATCCAAATTTTGGTTGGAATTGGAACCCAACCAGGGGTATGTACGTTTTTTAATAATCGCATATATAATTAGACACATGACCGAACAATGTAGATCCCAAATAGAAAACACAAAATCGAAATTTGTTCACTTTATTGAGGGAACTAAATAACTGTAATTACGTACCAGCCTCTGTTCAGAGAATCAATTACCGATGTCTTATGTCATGATATCAAAAAAACAAAGAGGAGGACCTTCTTATACTTGTCGATTAGGTGTTGGAAGCGATGTAGGAACCTGACTTAGTGTTATAAAGATTTTTTTATTTTCCAAGGTGGAAAAAACCATGACCACATGGTCCTATTAAAACATGACACATGGGGTATGTATTGGTGCATCCCATTAAGGGGCAGCACTGAAGCATTCGCCAAAAAAAAAATACAGATCCCAATTAGATTTATCTGCTGTTCTTTTTTATGCTATAATTATCTGCTAGCCCACTTCTGTTAGAAACATACTTGAGCTCCGTGATGAGCAAAACAAAAGCTCAGCGATACAGATCATTAAGAACAATTAATGTTTTTGAAAATGAAATTACAGCTCAAACTCGAAGCTTTAGAATTCTGCAATACTACAACCAAAGTTTTATCAGAAAAACACATGAACGAAACCAAGCAAAAGAAACATGGTGTAGGAAAAACTTATACTTGCTGAGGGATTGCAGGAAAAGTTGTAGGAAACTGGGGCAGTACTATTGGGAAGGCATCCTGCAGGGCATAATTATAAACTCTTTCTTTAGATGTAACTCTATCAACTACTCCAACCTCTTTTAACCTTAAATTGCACGAGTAAAGACATTCATAATTCGCGTACGCATGTCGAGCAAAGTAGACAATATCATCGTCGTTGGGGTCCAAAGCTACAGCAGTTATGCCTTGGCCAGTAGACAATTGATATCTTAACGATTTAAGTTCTTCTTCCAGGACAGCATGGACACCATCAGTGCAAGGATCATCAGGAACAACTTCACACCAAAAAACCTCGCACTTAAACCTCCACTCTCCACGTTCATAGTCTTCCAATTCCCAAACTGTCAAGAATCCATCCTCATAACAGTTGTGACCATGCAATTCACAAGAGCAAGATATTTGCAATAACCTCAGTGACCCTTGATACGCCCCGAGTGCCATGGTGGTGTTTCGTTGCATATGAAGTTCATCTTTGGGTAGCGGAATTATATGGCACTGTTCTGGCTCTAAGAATCTGTAAGCTACAACACTGCCACCCACTACGTTGCACATGAAAAATGTACCATTCAAGGAAAATGATGTAGCATGAAGGGGCCGTTCACTAGAGTGGTAAGAGTGGAGTCTTCTTGAGGGAAATGTAACATGGTAAGGATGCAAGATCCCCACCTTCCTCCATTTGTTTGTTTCTGATGAAAACATTTCGGCTAATAATTCCTTGCATTGGCCTTGGAGCGAAGAATAATGTGGCCGATAATAAATTCGCACCACCCTACAATGGTTGTCATCGCACATCAAACCCACCTTGCAATTATCGTAACCTGAACCAAAACCACTGTAAGGTGGGAGAGCAACCCATTGATTTGTGAATGGGTTGCAAATGTAATACACCATCGGCTTAAGTTCCAAGTAGCACAAGAGTAAGTCCTTGTACGATGCCGCAATCCTGCGGGTTCCAGGCTTGAAGCCAGGAAGAAACTCTAACTGAAACCCCGAGGATTGGACTGATATTTCACCACTTAAAGTAGTCATTACTCGGTGTGTAGATGGAAACCTTCTATTTCTCTCCACAGTAGAGCTACAATTGAATACGAGTGCAAAGGGTTTTGGTTGATCTGCATTAGAGGTTTCAAGGCGGTCCTTGAAGGAACAAAGAAATAAGGGATTGGAGATCAAGGAGCACCAATTCTTGGAGACTAACTTACATCGAATAGCAAACTTGTAAGTGGGGACTAGTTGCAGGATCTCTATCAACAAGTGATCATCAAGATCGTCAATGGAAGTTGGTCTAGAGTTGTCTTGAGGCAATAATTTTGCCATGGCACAGTGTGATTTGGTTGGTTTTACTTCTCCTGCTAAGGTTTCTGATGGCAGCTTGTAGCTATATATATTAGAGCAAATTGCTATATAAGTCGATTAGATATCACTTTTTTTATATATTAACGACTAATGTAACAGTAATGCTCCTCCTCCTACGGGACCAACTCAGTCCACACACCATCAACTGATCTTATCGCAAAGACTAAGTTTACACCTCCTCCTCCTTCGGAAATAAAAAATATGACCAAGTTTTGCTCAACCATATGCACTTCACTTCCTTCAGCCAATTGAGAACCACAGTGTGTCAAATTAATCAACCCTGACAACTATGAATTAATTTGATACCTCACCTGGCAAGTTGGCCAACTTCTAAATTTCATAAAATCCTTTTCAAAGGAACAACTTTGTGCAGAATTCTAGTTTCCACGGAAATCATCGAATGTTTGCATGTCTTACTAGAAATTGCAGGGGGACTTGGCTCCTCCCTGAAATACTTGATGTCTCAATAGACTCGTAAACGAAGATCAACCTGTCATCAAATTTTCCTGTCAAGCCTATATATCGAATGATTCCCCCTTCAGGACAACCTTTCAGGTTTCTTTAAGCCCCACTGTTTGATTTTGTGGAAGTGTTTGCCTGGAAGACAAATGAATATGGGTTAATCTATGAATGAATCACTCATTGGACAAAAAACAAATACCAACAAAATTCGATGTCTTTCCAAAACAAATCTCAACCAACATGTGATCGTCAAGATCGCCAATTAATGGACGTTGGTCTTCAAGGCATTGCCTTTTGCCCAGGGAGCTGCAAAGAGGAAAAAAAGGGTTTCGCAAATACATAGAGATTTTTTAACTTTATTTGAGGGAATTAATTACCTAGCTACTACTGAGGGAATCAATGTCGCAAAAGAAATTCCTGACAAGTTGAAAATCAGGATTTTATTTATAATTGTGGCACTGGTCAACATAAAAAAAAGGGTTTTTAGGTTTTTTGGGTCTCCATGTTTAGTGGTTTGGCCAATTTGGTATCCCAACATTTTTTTTGGCCGGGCATATACCCCGAGATTGCATGGACTGGCCAATCGTAGACCCCTGGTCAGGCACCTGCTGACATGGAGGCTCCCTGGGTATTTGTGCGTGTTACTGTAGCAAAACGACGTCGTTTTAGAGAATTGGCTGGACAAGTAGGATCCATGTGTCATTGTGGGCTCCGCATGCTACCAAACCCGGGTTTTCCACCCAACCGACCTGAAATTTATTGGATACCGAAATGAAAAATGACCCGATTTTTATTATTTATTTAATCATTTTTTTTTTCTTTTAATCATTTTTTATTTTTAAAATATTAAAAATGAGTAAAACTTAATTTCCAAAAATTTTACTTGGTTTTAAATAAATACACCTTATTATGCTGGATTTATTATTTTTAAAATTTTATTTTTTTTCATATACTAATTTCTAAACATTCCTATTTAAACACTCCTACTGGTCTAAATTTGTAAAAAGTACCTAAATTTTTTTAATAATAATAATAATAAATAAAGAATGAGATCAAATCTCAAATGTAAAAAATTAGAAAATAAATATTTGTTATTATAATTATTATCTTGTGCTAGAATTAATTTTTTGAAAAAAAATTTAAAATAATTATACAATGGCATAAAATCTCACTTAAATTCAATTTTAAATTATAAATTAAAAAGAATGATTACTGAACCAGATGTATTGAGTTAGTTTATTATTTTGCTTCCCTTATTTTTGCAAAACCAATACTTTAATTCTTAAAGTTTTTTTCATTTTTTGGGGCCCTATGTTTAGTGTTTTGGCCAATTTGGTACCCCGACATTTTTTTTGGTCGGGCTCAGACCCCGAGATTGCATGGGTAGGCCAAACGTAGACCCCTGGTCCAGTACTCGTTATTGTCTTGCTACGAACTTGAGTTGGGAATTTAATTGAGCTAACGTTACTGAGCTTAATCGAGCCGAGCTCGAGCTCGTACATCATCCATCGAGCTCGAGCTCGAGCTAAAAAATTGAAGATCGATCGAGCTCGAGCTCGAGTCGAGCTTGGCAATAATCGGCTCGTTTACACCCCTACCCTTGACTGGTCACCCCATATGCTACGGTAGCCCGACTGAGCTCATCATATCTTGGGAGCTGAACAACTTGGCATCGCTAGAAATCTAATGGCGCCTCTTCAATATGTGATCCATTCATTTATTTATAAAAGAAGCCCCAATTAGTCCTTAGTCGGCAAGGCAGTTTGTAATACTTGTCGTCAAGGTAGTGGTTTGATTGGCTATATCTGCTCTATTATTTCTCCATGTAATGGAGGCTCTGGTCATGTTAAATTTAATTTTGGGTCTAAAGCAGATGATGGTAGGCTGCATTTTTTTGGATGAGGCTTTTCCACACCTTATTCTCGTGTCTAGTGAAGCTCCATACCCATTGAAAAAAATATGCATTATAACAATCCAGCCAAATTAATTTTCATTGATTGGAAAGAGCAAAGAAGAAAAAAGAAAAACAAAAGATAGAAGCAAAACAAGAAAAGATTGTTAGTGTAATATGCCCAAAAGCCAATCAATGGATGTTTATTTGTAATCATGTATACACATTAAGGTTATTCCAATAAATATCGTTTATGGGATAAACACTTGCATATATTTATAACCCTAGAATATTTATATATTCTTAAATGTCCTTAGTCGATTATTATTATGGATGGGTTGTAATAATAAATTAAGACTAGCGTATGTTGAGAATTATAGGAGATATGAATTCTACATACGGGTACAAGTTAGAGAACTTGTGGACTGGACCGACCCATATAAGAACGCTACATGGAACGTTATATGATTGTCATTAGCGGTTCTTATATGTATTGTCCTTAGACCTGTGATCATCAAGGTTCCCAACATATGAGTCGTATACTTTGATATTACTCTTGGCTATTTCGTAAATGAGTAGACTTAGTGTAATCATTGGGTATATGATAAATGTGTAGTGGGTTTTTGTATGACCCAGAGGGGATTTGTCCAACCCATATAACGGGTATACTATCGGATGGTTTCTTGATAGAGTTGAACTGTAAATGCACGGCCGTGCTCGGATTATGATATGGTGATATCATTAGTATTCATTTTACACAGTTAGCTCGAGGATCAAGAAACCGAGATTAAACATATGCGAGACTGACATATTCCATGTCTCGTGTTTGATCTTGATAATGGGACGAAGGGACGATAACATGTTTTCGAGGCATATTGAATCAGTACTGATCTTGTCGTTCGGGTAGCAATGATGTGTTGCTAGACGCCGCACTTTGCTTATAATTGTAAATGAGTTTACAATTATTGTCGGACGTTACAAGTGCCTACAGGGTCACACACTTAGAATCGTTGATTCGAGCAGGTGGTTCAACCGTGGTTGGACCAAGGTTCGACCAGGTGTGGTTGGACCGGGGTCGTTTTGGGCTGGTTTGACACAATAATTGTCAGAATTATTGAGCCAAACCTGATTGCTTGTGATGTGTAATCCATTAGTGCTTAGTGGTAGACAAGATAATGGGTATCTTAATCATGATGGGCCATTGTGTTGGCCATTACCCGAACCACTAATTGAGTGGCATAATTAGATTATGTTTTGTTTTTTTGGCTGATTGCATTCAGGTTTTTGAGAGCCTTGAGAGTGTGTTTTCATACCAGTAAGAACACACACAAACTCTCACCCATTCTTTGAGAAAGAAAGTAACACCACATAGCTCTCGAAAATCCGTAGCTAGCACCACGGTTCGGGAGTGCTTGGGTTGGAGAACGTGAGACGTTTTCCGGCTATGATCGAAGGTTCATGTGGATACCGTAGAGGAGCAGGATATCCTTCCCGCTCTAGCTGATTCAGTTCATTAGTTGGGTGAAAGACCTCAACCATTTCAGGTATGTTCGTTTTTGTTATTCGGTTTAGCTACCCTTCACTTGGATCCTCCATGTGTATCCGGTTTTTCCGCTGCATATGTTATTGCAATTGATTGTCAATTTGCATGCCCGGATACTTTCAAAAAACAACCAATAGCGTTTGACAATCTTATACTTTTCGAGTAGGTATTGGAAGCGATGTAGGAACCTGGCCTAGTGTTATAGGGACAAAAACTTTTGCTTCAAATGTAGTTGCATCAACTACCTTAATGTCGTTGGACCTTAAATTGGCCGAGTACACACATTCATGACTCCGACACTTTTTTTCTCGACGGCAAAGTAGACTATATCTTCACCATTGGGATCCAAAGCTACAGCATATATGGACGGGTCAATATATGCTGTAGCTTTGGATCCAAAGCTACAGCATATATAGACTACACCAAGAGTCTTTTACTTGATGACTCTGCATTGGTTCTCATGGAAACTGAAACCCAGCCTGACACCATCGTAGAAGGGACTGGCCTAATATTGAGGCTAATGAAATTGAAACGTGAAAGCAATCAAAACAAGTACTGCTCTTGCAAGTAGGTGGGTTATTCTTACATCAGAAAAGGTGTATATAATCAATAGGGAAGAAAACTTGAGCTATACACAACTTAATAACGAAAGCTATATAGTCCCATGTCCTATAAGAACATACAGAAACACTGAATTGAGGTAAACAAAGGCATGAAGAAAGTTTAAAAAATAAAAAGCAGACACAACCGAAGTAAGTATCTTCACAATCGCGTGATTGGCTTTAGAATTGGAAAACATAACCACAATCTTAAATTTGTTGACTAAATCTCGGGACCGTTGTAGGAACAGGGCTCCGCGCTATCTGGAAGGCACCTTGGACAAAGAATTTTTCTCCTTCCCCAACACGAACAGTAGCATCAACTGTCTTAATTTCTTTTAACCTTAAGTTACACGCGTACAGACATCGATGAGTACTGTAGGATGGATCACCCGAAGATTCATCCGAAGATTCATCATCCGAAGATTCATCCGGATCTCCATGAGCAAAGTAGACTATGTCATCATCATTGGGATCCAAAGCTACAGCCTCTAGTAAAGGTTCTGAAGGGTACTCATTATTCTCCATCTTATACAAAAGCTCTTCAGCTTGAACATCGCCTTGAGATGCAACAATTTCATTGCAATAAGTCAAGCCCTTCAAGCTCCACTCTCCACTCTCATAGTCTTCCAATTCCCAAATTCCCAAGAAACAGTTGTTATATTTAAAAGAATATCCAGAACGTCTAGAAATTATCATCATCCTCAATGACCCTTGACTACTCGCCCCGAATGCTATGCTAATGCCACTATCTGGAAAATCTTCTACTATTTCTGGGAGGTCAATCATATGGCATCCTGCTGCTGGCTCTGAGAATCTATAAGCTACAATTGTAAAGGTGATATAGCTGCACATAAACAAAGTACCATCCAAAGATAGTGTACCCTGGTAATGCTCGGTTTCTAAGTCTAGCCACTCATAATGATCTAAGATCTCCATCTTGCTCCATTTGTTTGTTTCTGATGAAAATATATCAGCTATGTAATCTCCCACTGATTCTCTTACTTGCACAACTCTGCATTGGTTCTCATGGCAAAAGAAACCCACCCTGGGACCATAATAATGAGAAGGGTTCCCATATTCGTCCGGGATAGGTGGGAGAGGAACCCATTGCTTGGTGAGTGGGTTGCAAAGGTAGTACACTCTTGGCTTCGCATCCTTTAAGTAACACAAGAGTAAGTCCTTATAGGAGGCGGCAATGCAGAGGTAGCCTGTACTGAACCCGGGAAGAAAATCCAACTTGAACCCCGAGGATTGGAGTATTTCTTCACTGTGAGTTACTATGCGGTGTGTGTTTCTAGACTTCCTCATTCTCCGTTTAGTACAGTTGAGAATAAGTGCAAAAGGTTTTGGTTGACCTGCATTAGATGCTTCAAGGCGATCCTTGAAAGGGCTAAGAAATAATATGGGACTAGAAAGCAAGGAGTACCATCGCTTGGAAACTGACTTACATCGAATAGCATCCTTGTAAGAGGGCAGTCGTTGCAGAATCTCAATCAACAAGTGATCATCAAGATCGTCATTGGAAGCTTTTCTAGAGTTGCGCTTTGCCATGGGAGAAGGAGTCGTCGCTGCAAAAACTTTCTTGATCGCTTTGAATCTGATTCGGTGTCTGGTATGATAGGGTTTCTGATGGCACCTTATTAGAGCAAAGTTGGTTTGGTTTCTCTAATTAATATTTTCTTTTGGTATGATCTCTAATTAATATTTGCCGTGACGTTTGAAAAACCATGGAATTTGCCGAAAAATTTTCCTTTTTCGCACACGATAATTAATTTTTAGGTTCACTCGAAAAGGCAATTGGCATGGTGCAAACCAAGCTGTTAAAATCGAGTTTTTATCTTGACTCGGTAAGGTCTCGTAAAAAACGTAACGTAAAATCGTATCGTAAAATCGTAAGAGTCTACGGAATTTAATTATTTAAATAATTAAATATGAAAATAACTCAATTATAACATTCAGTCTAAAAATATTATGTTATAAATTTAATTCAACTTAGATTATTTAATATTATAAATTTTAATTTAATTTCAACTAGCCATTATACAAAAAATTAACAACGAATCTTAACAAAAAACAAAGATATCATTTAGTATATGTGTCTAGCAGAAGGTCTATTGTATAAGGGTGACAAGAATAAAGATCTAGAATAAAGACTGTGAATTAAGGAAAAGGCAAAGGGGTGGAGAAAAAAAGAAGTTAATGTTGAAGAATTCAGGAAGAGACCATTAAAATTTTCAAATGCATGAGGACTTGAAGAGTCTGAAAGGTTCAATTCTAGAGAAATTAGTACACAGTAGTTAGGTGTACTATGCATGTCCTGACAAATAAAGTTAGGCTTGCAGTTGTAAGATGGAACAAACGAAATGAGCCATACAAAGTTTTAGCGCTCCTAGGAAGACGCCTGCTGGTCCACAAGACCAATTCACATAATTAGCAGCGAGAACAGACCAAGATGTCTTAGCATCAAAAAAACAGACCAAGATGTCTATACCATATCCTGCAATCCAGGAGGTCTTCTACAAAAATGAACGCAAGTTTTCTTCCACGGGGACGGCAATAGAGTGCATTACTTAATGATTTTTGGCCATTGTCTGTGACACAAAATATTTAGATTCAATTACAACCAAGATCAAGATGATGAGTTGGAAGACAGAACCATATTGTGATCCTTCAGCTGGCTTTGTCACTAAGCAGAGCACACTATGAGCCATGGTCACCACTCATTCTTACCTAATAGATTTTCCGCATACCAAAACTTCTATATATACTTGTGTATCCATACCCTACAGCTACATCAAAGCTTGGCCTTGTCTATCAGTAAACCAGTAGAGGACATCCTTCCTTCACCAGATTATACTTAGTTATGACACAGAAAAATACAGATGGCTATTCTTGCTCACGGTATTAAGCAAGCTAAACAGATCCTCCGAGGATCAAATGTGATTGCTAACGTAGCAGCTTCAGGGTCTGCAGATGTTCCAAAAGGACACTAGGCTGTGCATGTTAGAGAGAGCCAGGGAGGAAGTTTGACTTGAACCCTGAGAAGGATTTGAGTATTTCGGCGCTGGAAGTTACTACGCGGTGTATAGATTGCGGCCAGCAGTGGGTAATAGCATTGAGAACAAGAGTAAAGGGTTGTGGCTGGTTTGTGGCTTCAAGGCGGTCCTGAGTCTGCATTGGTTCTCATGGAAACTGAAACCCAGCCTGACACCATAGTATAAGCGACTGGCATGATATTGAGGCTAATGAACTTGAAACGTGAAAGCTATCAAAACAACTGCTCATGCAAGTAATATAATCAACTGGGAAGAAAACTTGAGCTATACAGAACTTAAAACAAAGACATAACAGAAACACTGAATTGAGATAAACAAAGGCATGAAGAAAGTTTAATAAATGAAAAGCAGACACAGCCGAAGTATCTTCACAACAACACAACCACAAACTTAAATTTGTTGACTAAATCTTGGAACAGTTGTAGGAACAGGGCTCAGCGCTATCTGGAAGGCACCTTGGACAAAGAATTTTTCTTCTTCCCCAACACGATCCGTAGCATCAACTGTCTTAATTTCATTCAACCTTAAGTTACACGAGTACAGAGATCGATGAGTACCGTACACTTGATTGTTCGCATCACCCGAAGATTCATCCGGATCTCCATGAGCAAAGTAGACTATGTCATCATCATTGGGATCCAAAGCTACAGCCTCTAGTAAACGTTCTTTAGAGTACTCTTTCTCTATCTTATACATTAGCTCTTCAGCTTGGACATCGCCATGAGATGCAACAATATCCTTGCAATAAGTCAAGCCCGTCAAGCTCCACTCTCCTCTATCATAGTCTTCCAATTCCCAAACTCCCAAGAAACAGTCGTTATATACAAAAGAATATACAGAACTTGATAGTATCATCATCATCCTCAATGACCCTTGACTACTCGCCCCGAATGCTATGCGAACAAATCCTCGAAACTTATCATCTATTTCTGGAGGGTCAATTATATGGCATTCTGCTGTTGGCTCTGAGAATCTATAAGCTACAATTGCACTATTGATGTAGCTGCACATAAAGAAAGTACCTTCCAAAGATAGTATACCCTGGTAATGGACGGTTTCTAAGTCTAGCCACCCATAAGGATGTAAGATCTCCATCTTGCTCCATTTGTTTGTTTCTGATGAAAATATATCAGCTATGAAGGAATTTTTTTATCCCCATTTGCCTATTACTTTTTTCACTTGCACAGCTCTGCATTGGTTCTCATGGCAAAAGAACCCACCCTGTCACTGTCACCATCATGATAAGAACGGATCCCATATTCGTCCGACATAGGTGGGAGAGGAACCCATTGCTTGGTGAGTGGGTTGCAAAGGTAGTACACTCTTGGCTTCGCATCCTTCAAGTAACACGAGAGTAAATCCCTATAGGAGGCGGCAATGCAGAGGTAGCCTGGCCTGAACCCGGGAAGAAAATCCTACTTGAACCCGGAAGATTGGAGTATTTCTTGGCTGCGAGTTACTATGCGGTGTGTGTTTGTAGTGTTCCTCCTTCTCCGTTTAGTACAGTTGAGAATAAGTGCAAAGGGTTTTGGTTGATCTGCGTTAGGGGCTTCAAGGCGGTCCTTGAAGGGTATAAGAAATAAGGGACTAGATCAAAGAGCACGAACGCTTGGAGACCATCTTACCTCGAATACCATACTTGAAAGAGGGGAGTAGTTGCAGAATCTCGATCAACAGGTGATCATCAAGATCGTCAATGGAAGCTTTTCTGGAGTTGCGTTTTGCCATGGGATCGAGAAGGAGTCGCCGCTGCAAAAACTTTTGTGATCCGTCTGAATCTGATTCGGTGTGTGGTTTGATAGGCATTACGTCTTCTACTAGGGTTTCTGATGGCCCCTACTTATATATTAGGGCAAAGTTGGTTTGGTTTCTCTAATTAATATTTTTCTTTTGGTATGATCTCTAATTAATATTTGCCGTCGAACAAAACAAAAGACGTTTCAAAAACCAGGGTAAAATGCATTTTTGGTCATTATACTAGGGTTGGAATTTGATTTTGGTAATTGTACTCATTTTTGCTAGATTTTGGTCACTGTAATATTTGAATTTGAATGATTTTGGTTTGAGGGATGAAATTTTTATGTTATTAAGCCAAAATTTTATTAGGTATCATGCTTGGTCACAATCTATTAAATTTCAATAGTATAATATTTTTTTCACTATCAAGACCCAAATTAATATTATTTTATCTCTTTTAGTTAGAAGATTAAATATTTTACACATACTAGACTAAATATTTTGTCATTTTAATTTTTTATTGTTGTTATAATATTAATTAATTTTTAAATATAAATGATTATTATATGTTTTTATGAGTATATATATTTTATTAACTTATGTTTCTATATTTTATCATTTAAATATATCATAAATTTATCAATAAATGTTTTCCTAATCCCTCAGGCCAAAATCATTCAAATTCAAATATTTTACCGTGACTGAAATCCAACAAAAATAGGTACAGTCACCAAAATTTAATTTCATATTGGGTATAGTGACCAAACATGCTTTTTACCCCAAAAACCATGGAATTTGCCAAAAAAAAATTCGTTTTTCGCACACGATAATTAAATTTTAGGTTCACGTCGAAAAAGCAGTTGACATGGTGCAAACCAAGGCTGTTAAAGTCGTGTTTTTATCTTGACTTGGTAAGGTCTCGTAAAAAACGTAACATAAAATCGTATCGTAAAATCGTGTGTGTCTACCGAATTTAATTATTTAAATAATTAAATATATAAATAACTCAATTATAACATTTAGTCTAAAAGTATTGTATTATAAATTTAATCCAACTTAGATTATTTAATATTATAAATTATAATTGAATTTCAACTAGCCATTATACAAAAAATTAACAATGAATCTTAACAAAAAAAAAAATATCATTTAGTATATGTGTCTAGCAGAAGGTCTATTGTATAAGGGTGACAAGAATAAAGATCTAGAATAAAGACTGTGAATTAAGGAAAAGGCAAAGGGGTGGAGAAAAAAAGAAGTTAATGTTGAAGAATTCAGGAAGAGACCATTAAAATTTTCAAATGCATGAGGACTTGAAGAGTCTGAAAGGTTCAATTCTAGAGAAATTAGTACACATGCAGTAATTAGGTGTACTATGCATGTCCTGACAAATCAAGTTAGGCTTGCATTTGTAAGATGGAACAAAAGAAATGAGCCACACAAAGTTTTAGCGCTCCAAGGAAGACAAGCCTGCTGGTCCACAAGACAAATTCACATAATTAGCAGCAAGAACAGACCATGATGTCTTAGCATCAAAAAAACAGACCAAGATGTCTATACCTTATCCTGCAATCCAGGAGGTCTTCCACAAAAATGAACGCAAGTTTTCTTCCACGGGGACGGCAATCGAGTGCATTACTTAATGATTCAATTGTATTGTCTGTGACACAAAATATTTAGATTCAATTACAACCAAGTTCTTGATGATCACATGATTGGAAGACAGAGCCCACTATGAGCCATGGTCAACACTCATCCTTACCTAATAGATTTTCCGCATACCAAAACTTCTATATATACTTGTGTATCCATACCCTACAACTACATCAAAGTTTGGCCTTGTCTATCAGTAAACCAATAGAGAACATCCTTTTTTTTTATGCTAAATGATGCTTTATTCAAGGTGAAAGAGAGTACAGGAGGCTCATCAAGGGGTGACGGAGAGAGTTCATCCTTAAGGAGAGAAGGATGGGATGTACACAAAAAGGAACAGTAAAGACTAGTCAAACTTCCTCAAGGGGCCTTTCCATTGCTTTAATGCATCGACAGAGGCGAGCACGTTGCTACACGAAAGAGTAGAGCTCGATGGAAGAGATTTGAGCCACCAAACCATTCTGGAGATTGATAAGTCGCGAAGGTTGTCCTAGGCGATAGCCTCCTCGTTGAAAACTAGCTTGTTTCTTGCAAGCCAGATAGCCCAAATTGTCGATAGACCCAAAGCCATCCATGCGGACCTGCTATTTGCCGAGTGTTCCAACCATGGCCATTAGAACATCCATTCCTGAAGGGAGGATGGAGCTACCCACTGGGATTCCCCACCAATGACAGATAGACTGCCAAAAATTCCAAGATCGGGGACAATGGAAAAGAAGGTGAGCTGATGTCTCTATAGCCAGTGAACATAGGGGGCAAGTGGCTTGGGAGGAAGTTAGTAGACCCCTCTTTAACAGGTTAGCCCTAAGAGCAACACCATCATTCAAAAGGAGCCAGCAGAAAGACTCCACCTTGGGAGGAACAAGGTCGCTCCAGATATTTGGTGGCATGCACTTAACTGAAGAGGATGAGATTAGGAACTCAATACCTTCCTTCACCTTGTAGTCCGGGAGCCTTTTTGCACCTCATACCCAACGGTCTGCATGATTGTGGGATTCTGGTAATTTAGAGAAAACTTCGTCAACAATTTTGCAGTCAGCCCTTTCCCAGTCGAACAGATCTCTGTGCCAAAAGACATTACTGCAGGATAACGGGTGACAGTGTAATGCCGAAAGGAGAGAGGCATTGTGATCAGCAGAGATCAAACAAAGTCTATGGATTCTATATTTCAGTATACCCAACTCACTCCATTTATCTGTCCAAAAGGATACATGGGAGCCGTCTCTAACCTGGATGAATAAATTGTCTTTGAAGGCTGCACGTGAGTATTGCTTATCGTCGGCACAAAGGATAATATTCTTCCACATGGTAGAAGTTTTATTAGGAATGAAGGTTGGATCAAGAAGACTTTGACTGGTTTCACACTTAGCCTACAGAAGACGACACCAATCTTCTTCACTTCCTTGGAGATATTTCTATACCCATTTAAAGCAGAGGCTGCGATTTTTAATGGGCAGAGACTCGATACCGAGGCCGCCAAAATCTTTAGGGCGAGCGATCCTATCCCAAGCCACCCAGCAGATTTTTCTCTTTTCTGGGCAGCCACTCCATAAAAATCTTCTTTGAATTTGAATGAGGTGTTTTAACACACCTGCAGGAACACGGAAGATGGACATATAGTAGAGGGGGAAGGAGGAAAGGATGGTGCGAATTAGGAGGACCCGACCAGCAAAGGAAAGGAAACGGGCCTTCCAGGTTTTCAGACGTTTGTGGAATTTCTCAATGATGGGGTTCCAATTAGCCTTCTTCTTCATGTTAGCGCCAAAGGGTATACCCATTTACTTGAACGGGAGTCGATCCATCTTGCAGAAAAACGAGTCAGCTAGATACTTGGTTGTACTTCTATTGATGTTAATCCCTATCAGGCTGCTTTTGTGAAAATTGATCCTGAGGCCTGACATAACCTCAAAGCACCGAAGTAGTCTTTTGAGATTCAGGAGGGATGGTTCATGTGCCTTTGTAATGAGAAGAGTGTCATCGGCGAATTGGATAAGAATACTAGAAATATCATGGATTCTCAAATCCTCCACGAAACCCATTTCAGTGGCTGAATTGAGCATAACTTTCAATCCCTCGGCAGCGATCAGGAATAAAAAACTGGATAGGGGGTCGTCCTGTTTCAGTCCTTTGGACATACCGAATTGGTCAGAAGGGGATCTGTTTATAAGAATGGCGAGGGTGGATGATCTAAGGCATTCTCTGATCCAGGAAATCCACAAGATTCCAAAACCCAACGCTTCCATTACTTGGAAAAGGTACTCCCATGAAACTGAGTCGAACACTTTGCGAAAGTCCAACTTCCATACGACTGTAGGTTGGGTAGGCTTCAATCTTCTTGAGAGGATTGGTCGAAAGTCATTAAAATCATCAGCACCTTTTGTTTTGTCTATCAGAGTGATATAGGAGATGTTGAGCCCTTTAGTTAATGACCTAGTGATGAAAGAATTCTGAACTAGGTCAAAGATATCTTCTTTTAAGAATTCCCAGCATTCTTTATAGAATTTTAGATTGAAGCCATCGGGCCCGAGGGCCTTAGAGCCCTCACAGGCCCAGACGGCCTGTCTCACTTCTTCCATGGTAATGGGGGAATCAAGGGAGGCGGTCATTGAGGGTTCCATGCGCATGAAATTTAGGTTGCCAGTCGTTGGCCTGTTGCCTTTTGTTTCCTTGTATAAGTTTGAGAAGAAATTGGCAGCCTCGCTTTTTAACTCCCCGGGTTCAGTGATCGATTTGCCATTGCAAAGGATGGATGAGATAGAGTTTTTCCTTCCTCTTGAACATGTTGCGGCATGGAAAAACTTAGTGTTACGGTCGCCCAGCTTTATCCATCTAATTCGAGAGTTTTGCATCCAAAGGACCTCTTTCTGCTTCCACTTCTGGTAAAAGTCCGTTCCCACATCATTCCGTCTCATTGATTCCACCTCATCGAGGATCCTGCTTTTAGCCAGCAAATCCAGAACTTCTATTTTGTCTTATAAGGTTTTGATAGCCACATCGACGTTGCCAAAGTCTCGCTTGTTCCATGCAGCGAGTTGTTTGCTTAAACAGCTAAGTCTTTTGAGGAGGCAGAATCTCCCTTGATGAAGCTCAACTGATTTTTTCCAAAAGCGGAGGAGAATCTCTTTGAAGTTGGGATGCTGCCACCAACAATCCTGGAAGAGAAAGGCGTAAAACCCTAAAAAGTCTTATCTTGAGCCAGAAGGAGAGGCCAGTGGTCAGAGAGGCCTCTTTTCCTTGCTGTTAAATTGAGGAATTTGAATTGAATGCACCATTCAGGATGGGCAAAAGCCCGGTCGATCCTACTTGCACTGGCTTTATTCTGCCAAGTGAAGCAATGACACTTTAGGGAAAATTCTCCGAGTTGCATGAATTGGAGAAAGCTTCTCAGGGCTCCGGAACCTTTGGAGTAGATTCTACTGCTTCGTCGATCTTCTACATTTAGAGTTTCATTGAGGTCCCCCACTAAGAGCCAAGGTGAGGGGAAAAGAGATTTTAGGTCGCAAAGGTTGTTCCACATAGATAATCTATTATCAACATCGTTATCACCATACACACAGCAAAAGCATAGCTTTACACTAGAGTTTGTAAGTAACCGGGTCAGGCAATTTGACAATCAAATGCAACTAAATGCGCAGCGGAAATCCCGGTACTCATGGAGGATCCATGTGAAACAGAATAAACCGAGTTATAGAAAAACATACCTGGTTCGGTTGAGGTCTTTCACCCAACTGATGATCCGATTCAGCAAGGGCCGAACAGCAATCCCGCCCCTCTACGGTATCCACACAAACCGTGATAACTAGTTTGAATCGTCACACGATAACCAACCCGAGCTCCCCCCGAACTGATGTGCTAGCAGCAGGTTTCGAAAGCTAGAGCTTGTGGTATTTTCTTCTTTCTCAAAGAAGGTGTGTGTGGTCTGAAACTCTCAAGAACTCTCAAGACACTCTCAATGCTCAATCCTCTGAAAATTTTCCAGACTCAAAGTGAAGAGGACACAAGCATAATTAGAATATGCTTAGTCTAATCCTACTCACAAAAGCAAGGGACAAAGTGGCCAACACCTTTGGCCAACATGATTAGCTTTTAGCTAATCATGTCTCCACTAACTCTTAGTGGGATTACACATCACATGGCACTAATTATGGTTCAATAAATTAGACATTTAGTGAACTAAACCAGCCCAAGATGACCCTGGTCCAACTACGGTCCAACAATGTCCAACCACGGTCCAACCACAAGCTCAAATACCTGGTTCAACCACCGTCCAACCATGGTTCAACCACCAGCTCGAATCAACGGCTCTAAGTGTGTGACCCTGTAGGCACTTGTAAAGTCCGACAATAATTGTAAACTCATTTACAATTATAAGCAAAGAACGGCGGCTAGCAACACATCATTGCTACCCGAACGACAAGATCAGTACTGATTCATATGCCTCGCAAACATATCATCGTCCCTTCGTCCCATTATCAAGATTAAACACGAGACATGGAATATGTCAATCTCGCATATGTTCAATCTTGGTTTCTTGATCCTCGAGTTAACCGCGTAAAACGGATACCTATGATATCACCATATCATAATCCGAGCATGGCCATGCCTTTACGGTTCAACTCAATCAAGAAACCATCCGATAATATACCCGTTATATGGGTTGGATGAATCCCCTCTGGATCATACAAAACCCACTACACATTTATCATATACCCAATGATTACACTAAGGTCTACTCATTTACAAAATAGCCAAGAGTAATATCAAAGTATACGACTCATATGTTGGGAACCTTGATGATCTGAGGTCTAAGGACAATACATATATCAACAAACATATAACGTTCCATGTAGCGTTCTTATGTGGGTCGGTCCAGTCCACAAGTTCTCTAACTTGTACCCGTATGTAGAATTCATATCACATATAAATTCTCAACATACGCTAGTCTTAATTTATTATTACAACCCATCCATAATAGTAACCGACTAGGGACATTTAAGAATATAAAATATTCTAGGATTATAAATATGTGCAAGCGTTTATCTCATAAACGATATTTATTGGAATAACCTTAATGTGTATACATGACTACAAACAATCATCCATTGATTGGCTTTTGGGCATATTACACTAACAATCTCCCACTTGCACTAAAGCCAATCATACATGTATCTAATACCAATGAATATAGTATGACAATCATGCTTCCTCTGTGTGAGAGACTTAGTCAACAGGTCTGTTACATTGTTCTCAGAAGGAACTTTGCACAGCCACAGTTGTAGAGTCGGTAACTGTTCCCTACTTGGAACTCTTCCAGCATACAGTACCACCTCCAAGACAAAAACATATAACCTGACTGCGATCTAAAGTCATCCTTGTCGGTTTGGAAGCTAGCATCTGTGTAACCCTTTGCAACAAGCTCATCAATGCTTCCGTAAACCAGGAATGCATCCTTAGTCCTTCTCAAGTACTTAAGGATGTTCTTAACCGCTATCCAGTGTCTCTCACCGGGATCAGATTGGTATCTGCTTGTGACACTCAAAGCATAAGCGACATCCGGTCGAGTACATGGCATGGCATACATGATAGATCCTATTGCAGAAGCATAAGGAATCTTACTCATCCGCTCTCTTTCCTTAGATGTACTACGACATTGATTCCTTGAGAGAGATATGCCATGTGACAAGGGCAAGAATCCTTTCTTGGAATCTTGCATGCTAAACCTCTTTAGCACCTTCTCAATATACGTACTTTGACTTAGCCCGAGAAGCGTTTTGGATCTATCTCTATAGATCTATATACCTAACACTTAGGCAGCTTTTCCTAAGTTCTTCATCGAGAAATTTTTCCTAACCAAGCCTTTACACACTGTAGTGTCGGAATATCATTCCCAATGAGTAGGATGTCATCAACATACAACAACAAGAAAACAATAGTGCTCCCACTAACCTTCCTGTAAACACGTGGTTCATCTTTGTTCTTAATGAAACCAAACTCTTTGATCACATCATTAAAATGAAGATTCCAACTCCTAGAAGCTTGCTTCAATCAATAAATGGATCTCTGCAACTTGCATACCATAATAGCATTCTCTGGATCGACAAAACCTTCAGGTTGTGTCATGTACACATCCTGTAAAAGATTTCCGTTAAGGAAAGCGGTTTTGACATCCATTTGCCATATCTCATAATCATAGTATGCTGCTGTAGCCAATAGAATCTGGATGGATTTAACCATGGCAACTGGTGAGAAAGTTTCATCATAGTCAATACCATGAACTTGCTTGAAACCTTTCGTAACCAATCGCCCTTTATGGGTAATCACATTACCATCCATGTCGGTCTTTTCTTAAAGACCCACTTGCACCCTATGGGTTTTACCCCTTCAGGTGGATCAACCAAGGTCCATACCTTGTTTTGATACATGGATTCCATTTCCGAATTCATGGCTTCTAGCCACTTCTTAGAGTCCGGACCCATGATGGCCTGCTGATAGGAAGTGGGCTCATCCTCATCTATGAGCATCACGTCCCAGGTGTGAGTCATAAGAAATCTATATCTCTCAGGCTCATATCGAGTCCTATCCGACCTACGCGGTCCATGTGTTACAGGCATAGGATTCTCATCCACAACATCTTGTGGTTCCTATCCTTGTTCCATCTCAGCCTCTATATCTTGAACTTCTTCGAGTTCTATTTTCCTCCCAATGATTCTTCTAGAAATAAATTCTCTTTCTAGAAAAATAGCAGTCCGAGCAACAAACACTTTGTGCTCTAAAGGATTATAGAAATAATACCCTTTAGTTTCCTTAGGATATCCTACAAAGAGGCATTTGTCGGATTTAGGGCCGTGTTTATCTGATGCTTCACGTCTCACGTAAGCCACACAATCCCAAATTCTCATAAAAGACAAATTGGGACACCTCCCAGTCCATATTTCATATGGTGTCTTTTCGACGGATTTAGATGGAACACGGTTACGTGTAAATGCAGCACTCAATAATGCATGTCCCCAAAAAGAAGAAGGAAGGTAAGCTTGACTCATCATCGAACGAACCATGTCCAACAAGGTTCTATTCCTCCTTTCCGATACACCATTCCATTGAGGCGTACCCGGTGGAGTGAGCTGTGATACTATACCACACTCCTTTAGATGATCAAGAAATTCTCGGCCTAAGTATTCACCTCCTCGATCAGATCGAAGCATTTTAATGCTCTTTCCAAGTTGATTTTGTACTTCATTCTTGAATTCTTTGAACTTTTCAAAGGATTCTGACTTGTGTCTCGTTAGATACACATAGCCATACCTACTGAAATCGTCAGTGAATGTAATGAAGTATTGAAATCCACCTCTAGCTTGTGTCGACATAGGTCCGCATACATCACTATGTATAAGACCTAACAAGTCCGAAGCTCTTTTACCTTTACCGGTAAAAAGAGCCTTCGTCATCTTGCCTAACAAACATGACTCACATGTCTCAAATGATCCAAAATCAAATGAGTCTAAAAGTCCATCTTTATGGAGTTTAGATATACGAGTCTCATTTACATGGCCCAATCGACAATGCCAAAGGTAGGTTTCATTAGAATCGCTCATTCTAACCTTCTTCATATTAACGTTATAGATCGGTGTTTCTAGGTTTAGAACATACAAACCATTGCTCAAATACGCACCACCATAATAAACATCATTGAAATAAATAGAACAACAATTGTTCTTTATTACAAATGAAAAGCTTTTCTTGTCAAGACAAGAAACTGAAATCAAATTCCTGCTTATGGTTGGTACATAATAACAATTGTCTAGTTCTAAACCAAACCACTCGGTAAGGTAAGATAGAAAGTTCCTACGGCTAATGCAGCAACTCTTGCTCCATTTCCCACACGCAGGTCTATCTTACCCTTTGCCAATCTCCTACTCTTTCTCAGTTCCTTCACATTTACACAAATGTGAGAACCACATCCGGTATCTAATACCCATGATGCTGAGATAGAGATATTAGCTTCTATAACAAAAATACCTGAAGTGGAAGTCTTACTTCCCTTCTGCTTCTTTACCTCTTCAAGGTAAACAGGGCAGTTACGTTTCCAATGACCGGACTTCTTACAATGGAAGCATTGACCTTCCTTTGCAACACCAATTTTGGGTTTCAGCACCTATGAAGAAGATGCACCAAACTTTTGGCAAATTTCTTCACCTTGCCCTTACCCTTTCCCTTGCTACTTCCAACCATCATAATGCTGTTGGATTTGTTTGCCTTCATCTATTGCTCAGCTGTTCTCAACATGTTGAGCAACTCAGACAATGATTTGTCAAGATGATTCATATTAAAGCTTATGACAAATTGGCTGTAACTATCCGGCAACGATTGCAGGACTAGATGAACAGCCAACTCCTTCTGCAAAGGAAAACCAAGACCCTCAAGGCTCTCAATGCATCCAATCATTTTGAGCACATGAGGTCTTACGGGTGATGACTCAGCCATCCTGCAGTGGAACAATGGCTTAGAGGTCTCATACCTCTCAGGTGTTCTATCGCATCGAACACCCCCAATTTCTCATGTTGCTTCTGAAGCTCAGAGTCCGTGGTGATAAGCATAAGGCGTGATGCATCCAATGCATCATCAAGATGCTTCTTGTAAGCATCCCTTCCTGCCCTAGAAGCACTAGGCGTCGGTTCTTTTGGAACGGGCCCTTCAAGGACATACAACTTCTTTTCTTGTTTGAGGACTATCCTCAAGTTGCGATACCATTTAAGGAAGTTATTCCCATTCAACTTTTCCTTCTCAAGGATAGATCGCAGTGATATTGTGCTAGTGTTTTGTGCCATGGAAATTCTACAACAATGACCAACTCACACAAATAAGAGTCATGCATACAAAATCATTTAACAAGGAATTCTATTAAATGATACTCCTACTATATAAATCAAGATAATCATGTAAGTAGGCCAAGATCCATATTTCACAACTAGATAAGTCAGCTTTGGCTGATCGCTTACCTCATAGCTATTTAGGTAGACAACTCTTGTCAATTACATCTCATGTAACTCTTGGATAGTTGAGTGAACAACACTTGTTCTTGTCTTTCTTATAGACTTAGCTCAACTCCTTGCCTCTAAGTCCTTAATCTTATTAAGATGACCTAGTTAAGTTCAACACCATAATAAGCAATTCCGATATTACAATTATCGTGTCGCACCTTGCTAGGATAAACATTGGCACCTTGCTTTGGCAAAACCTACCAATTATTGATCTTAACCTTGATGAGTGCCTATCATGGAAGGCAACACAAGAAGAACTTAATATTTACATCAACATATTATTCCTATGCATCACATGCATGTTTTTTATAAATATATATTGATGTTTGTAAATTTGGAAACCAAAATTACATGAGAACATCGATGTCTAACATTGAACATCGATGTTCTGAGAATCTGATTCTCACCAACCACTTGGCATTGCTCATGAACATCGATGTCCTAGCTTGAACATCGATGTCCAATGGCCTCTGGAACACAAGAACATCGATGTCTTGATGTGAACATCGATGTTCTGAGGCTCTGGAGCTCCAAACTATTTGGCAGAGCTCAAGAACATCGATGTTAGGTCCTTGAACATCGATGTTGGAAAGTTCCGAAGGTCCAGAAACTTGGCAGTAGTTTTAAACATCAATGTATAACATTTAAACATTGATGTTTGAGGTTCTAGAACTCAAGGACATCGATGTTTCCGCTTAAACATCGATGTTTAAGAATTCTGGAATCTCAAACTAATTCGGCAGTGCTCTAGAACATCGATGTTTAACTCTTGAACATCGATGTTTTGAGAGTTCTGCCAAGGCCACTCGTCATGAGAACATCGATGTTTAACTATTGAACATCGATGTTTCAAGATTCTGCCAAAGCTAATCTTCATTCGAACATCAATGTTTGTCTCACAAACATCGATGTTGTGGCCAAGCTGTACTAGAACGATAATCGTTCTATACAAAAACCGACACTCGATTTTTCCTAGTCGAACTCTTCGACTTACTGCCATGAACTTCTTGATTGATATCTCATACCAATCAAGTGCTTGTTGTCAAAACATTTTTAACAAAAACACAACATCAACATGTACAAAAATCATTTAGCATATCATATATACAAAATGAATTCCAGCATATCACATATACTAGCATGTTCATACTATATCACATATAACATATGAACACATAATTCGGTTTAGCATTTCACAAGAGGCTCCGCTACCACTGTAAGTAACCGGGTCATGCAATTTGACAATCAAATGCAACTAAATGCACAGCGGAAATCCCAGTACTCATGGAGGATCCATGTGAAACAGAGTAAACCGAGTTATAGAAAAACATACCTGGTTCGGTTGAGGTCTTTCACCCAACTGATGATCCAAATCAGCAAGGGCCGGACAACAATCTTGCCTCTCTATGGTATCCACACGAACCGTGATAACTAGTTGGAATCATCACACGATAACCAACCCGAGCACCCCCGAACTGATGTGCTAGCAGCAGGTTTCGGAAGCTAGAGCTTGTGGTATTTTCCTCTTTCTCAAAGAAGGTGTGTATGGTCTGAAACTCTCAGAAACTCTCAAGACACTCTCAAGGCTTAATCCTCTGAAATTTTCCAGACTCAAAGTGAAGAAGACACAAGCATATTCAGATTATGCTTAGTCTAATCCCACTCACAAAAGCAAGGGACAAAGTGGCCAACACCTTTGGCCAACATGATTAGCTTTTAGCTAATCATGTCTCCACTAACTCTTGGTGGGATTACACTTCACATGGCACTAATTATGGTTCAATAAATCAGACATTTAGTAAACCAAACCAGCCCAAGATGACCATAGTCCAACCACGGTCCAACCACAGTCCAACCATGGTCCAACCACAAGCTCAAATACATGGTTCAACCACGGTCCAACCATGGTTCAACCATCAGCTCGAATCAACGGCTCTAAGTGTGTGACCCTGTAGGCACCTGTAACGTCCGGCAATAATTGCAAACTCATTTACAGTTATAAGCATAGAGCGGCGTCTAGCAACACATCATTGCTACCTGAACAACAAGATCAGTACTGATTCATATGCCTCGCAAACATGTCATCGTCTCTTCGTCCCATTATCAAGATTAAACACGAGACATGGAATATGTCAATCTCACATATGTTCATTCTCGGTTTCTTGATTCTCGAGTTAACCGCGTAAAATGGACACCTATGATATCACCATATCATAATCCGAGCATGGCCATGCATTTACAGTTCAACTCTATCAAGAAACCATCCGATAATATACCCGTTATATGGGTTGGACGAACCGCCACTGGATCATACAAAACCCACTACACATTTATCATATACCCAATGATTACACTAAGGTCTACTCATTTACGAAATAGCCAAGAGTAATATCAAAGTATACGACTCATATGTTGGGAACCTTGATGATCTCAAGTCTAAGGACAATACATATAAAAACCGCTATCGACAAACATATAACGTTCCATGTAGCGTTCTTATGTGGGTCGGTCCAGTCCACAAGTTCTCTAACTTGTACCCGTATGTAGAATTCATATCACATATAAATTCTCAACATACGCTAGTCTTAATTTATTATTACAACACATCCATAATAATAATCGACTAGGGACATTTAAGAATATAAAATATTCTAGGGTTATAAATATGTGCAAACGTTTATCTCATAAACGATATTTATTGGAATAACCTTATTGTGTATATATGACTACAAACAATCATCCATTGATTGGCTTCTGGGCATATTACACTAACAGAGTTGACGTAGGAGCCTTCAACGAGAATCCAGTTTTGGTTGAAGCTAGAGTTTGAGATTCTAAGTATAGATTTGTCCCATAGCAAAAGGAGCCCTCCAAAAGAACCAATGGCATCCATCGCTTTAAAATTCAGACTCCCAATATTCCAAAAAGTTGAGCAGAACTGTTTGTTGATGCCCTGTAGTTTGGTTTCACAGATAAACACGAAGCAGGCTTCTTACTGGAAGATCAACTCCTTTAAATGGTTATACTTGATCGATGAACCGAGACCTCTTATGTTCCAAGATATTAGGCGTGACAACAAGCACTGTAGATCTTCATTGATCACGATATTGTTTTGCCAATCCTCACCTTCTCTAACAATCATGTCTCTAACGACTTCTCTTGCCACGTCCTCCTGCTCATGACAGTCCCATCCCAAGCTATTTCCCATCTGGATAGTGAGCTCGACTTCCGCATCATGATCAGGGGCTGGCAGGGCCTGATGGTTGTTCTCTGGTAAGTTGGCGGTTTCAACAAGTCGTCTGTTACATCTTATAATAACCATGTCATTAGGGGTAGCAGTAGACACGATGCTTCCGGTGATTCTATTGAAAGCCTTGTATTTTATTTTTTTCTTTTTGAGACTTTTCTTCTGAATGGCCAGTAGGATTTTCCTCTCAATTTGGGCAGAGAGGTTGTCCTCGGACTCCAGAGGGCTTCCAGGGCTCAGGAGAGGCCCAATGGTCTCGTTAACAACACTTTTGGGCTTAGGGTAGAAGGGCACTGATGACACTGAGGCTTGCAAGGGGCAAGGCCTGCGAAGGGCTTGGGATAAGGGTGTCAGGTGTTAGTAATTTGCCCAAAAGCCAATCAATGGATGATCGTATATAGTCGTGTATATACATTAAGGTTATTCCAATAAATATGATTATGAGATAATCGCTTTCACATATTTATAACCCTAGAATATATATTTGATATATTATTAAATGTCCCTAGTCGATTATTATTATGGATGGGTTATAATAATAAATTAAGACTAGCGTATGTTGAGAATTTATATATGATATGAATTCTACATACGGGTACAAGTTGGAGAACTTGTGGACTGGACCGACCCACATAAGAATGCTACATGGAGCGTTATATGTTTGTCGATAGCGATTCTTATATGTATTGTCCTTAGACCTGAGATCGTCAAGGTTCCCAACATGTGAGTCATATACTTTGATATTATTCCTAGTCATCCGTAACTGGGTGGAC
>JAKUCV010006449.1:0-13418 GCA_028386065.3 Turnera subulata
TCGACAAAGCACACCGGACATCAAGTTTGAAGTCACAGTTTTCACAGTGGAAGAAAAATCGGCCGCAGGTAGAATTGCATCCATCACAAACATAGTTGCTGGGCGGTGAAACATACCCTTCTATTGGAGTTGGAGGCTTGTCAGAGAGCAGGAGAGGGTGAGGGTGGAGAGGGTGAAGAAGTTCTTGATTCTTGGATAATCCAAAGCATGATTCGTCCAGTATAAACCCACACTTGTCTCGTTCACATAGGTAAGCTGGACCCTGAATCGTTTCATTACACCTGGAGCAACGGATGCTGCCTATTTTCCCTACTGCAAGTACTGTCAAATCGGGTACATGTATCAACTCATGCTTGTGACTCCAATGTTTGATCCCCATTTTCGGTTCTGCTTCCAACACTAGCTTTTGGATTTGTTTCAATCGGATTTGTAGGAGCTTTGGAGGCATTAATAAGCCATTTTGGAAGTCTAGTGTGTCTAAGCAATTAACCTGGCTAAGCATCAACTATGCTTTCCAGTTTTTTTTGAAGTCAACTATGCTTTCGGAGGGGATTGTTCATTCAGCACAAGCTGACAATATAAAAATCGAATAATTAATCATGGACCATTTACTATAAAACAATAAAGATAGTATATTTTTTTTACTGAAAGATACTATATTATTATGATATAATTAGGTAATTAAGTATCATAGATATGTTTGGCTTGGCACAAACATATTGTTTATAAGTATAATATTTGGGAGAAGAGTCCATGCACATAACGCTAACAGGCCATGCTCACCAGCAATAAATTAAACAAAGTTAACGACAAAATTTATTCATTTGTCAGAAAGGACAAAATCTAAGAAAGAGCATCTGCCTAAATCACTCTGTAACATCTCCTCCACACTAATGAGAATTGCATATTTATATTAGTACTTAACTGTAATTTTTTTTCACGCTAAATTTTAATTTACACACTTTATTTTTAGCCAAAAACCATTTCGGCAATTCAATTTTTTTTTAAAAAACATTGGCCATTTAATTTTCTGAAAGTATTTAATTAGCCATTCCCTAATGACGCTACAATTTTTTTTTCCCCGTTTGATTTTTCTTTTTCTGGTTTTTATTCATGATTTATCACAAAATGGAATCGTTTAGCATTGGTATCAACCGCAAAAAGAAGAAATATAGAAAATGAAAGAAAATGAAACAAAAATAAAAAGGGGAAAACATAGCAAAACGTTTTGGCTTTATACATGCCGGCGTGAAGATGAAATATCCAATTTAATACTTTTAAAAAGTTAAATGGCTAATTTGTTAAAAGAAAAAATTAATCCCAAAATAATTTTAAGCCAAAATTAAGGTTTTGAATTGAAATTTAGCCCTTCTTTAAGGTCAACTTATAATTAGCTTTTGGCATACTAATATAGTCTATTGCCCTGATTTCAATACCAATCAAAAGTATTAGTTCCTTGTTACTTGGAATTTGTTTTTTTTTTTAAATAAAAACCATACTTAGTTTGGAGAGACTAAAAGTAAAACGGATTCGGTATGATTATAGATGGTACAATTGGCCATCGTTATTATATATTTTTCTACCTGCCCAATTGCAAAGCTCCAAAACATGAGACATAAAAAGTAGAATTATGAAACTTAGATTTTAGATTAATTCTATTTCAATTTTTTAGCAATAAAAGGAAAATAAATTTAAATTTATTTTGAAATATTTATTATTTATTTTTATTTTAGTCTTGGTTTGTGCATATTTGATGAAACTTACAACTTCCAATTCCAATTTTTTCATAATTCACTTCAAAGATTGTCACAACAAATTTTTGATGGAACCTAATCACAAGTGAGTAGAATTCTTGATGGAACCTAGCACATATCCAATATGATTATATGAGCAATAACCATGCACTCTTTGTAGTGGTACACACCATGATACGGGTTCCTCTGTTCCAGGCAAAGTTCACAATAATATTCACTAGTATCATCTTCGCACATGGAATCCGCAAGAATAAGAGGGTCAACGTGGCAAGAATGCTTGAGTATATGCGGTATCAAGAGGCAATCGAGGTGAAAGTTCGTTCATGTCACACTTTACACAATAGAATGTGCCATGACATTGCTTTCCACAAACTTTGCAATTGAAGATGCTTTTGTCATAAGCCGGACCATATCTAGAGAGAATTGAGATGAACTCTTGGGGAGCCGTTTTTGCAAAGCAATAAAGAATGCGTTTATGGGACTTGGATTTGAGGGTGGATGTTATGTAATTATTTTTTACTTCAATCTTGGTTTGTGTATGTTCTGACGAAACTTCTGGCTTCCAATTCCAATTTTTTCATTATTCACTTGCATAGAAGATAGTCACAAAAATTCTTGATATAAACTAATTTAGGCAAAGTTTGGAAATTCCTGTGGGTTGACATTTTATCCTCATTGTTTTAATTTAAAACGATCACGCCAGGTTAGATTATAACTTATAAGAGTCTTACTTTTCCACATCAGTATTTTTTATTTTCATTGAGAATCACATTATAGGCTGAGTATATTATTGATCATCTTTGTAACAGCCCGGGTAAAATTTTTGATTTTTACCGGGACTGTAAAAGTCTTTTAACAGTGATTTACTGGAAGAATTAATCTTGGGTAATTAATTCAGGGTAATCGGGCGTCGTTTTTTGAAACCGAGAGTTTTCCTGCGCTCGTGATTTTTCTGAGGATTTTTTTTTTCGGACTTAAGTTGGTATTTTCTCGGGTCCCAGAAAAGGAGAAAAACCGGAAAAACAGAGAGGATAAAAAAAAGGAAAGAAAAGAAAAAAATAATAATAAATACAAACGAAAAAAAAAACAAAACAACAATCACCCGTGACCGACACTTCCTCCCCACCACCTTCTCCACTTTTTTTTTTTTTTTTATTTCATCTCTCTCAGTTTTCCCCCAATCCCTCTTTCTTTCCCCACTTCCTCCTTCTTCTTCTCTGAACCGCCGGACCCGAGACCCCCAACCCGACCGCAGCTGCCGCCCAAAGCCACCGCCCTCACCTTCTCTCCATACACGCCACTGCACCTAACTTCCCCTTTCAAACGCTGGCGCCTCTCACTCCTCTGCTATCATCCGCCGCCGCTGCCACTTCCTCTCCAAGTCGTCTTCGCCCGATCTCCTCTCCTCTCTGCCCCTGCACGCAACCGTCGCCGCCGTCGAGTCAAGCTCGACACCACCAAGATGAGGAACGGCCGTCGATCTCCCACCCCCCCTCTGTCCTCTCGCACCTCCTCCTTGAAACCGTCAACCGCGTCTCCCCTGTTACTGCCGTACGAGCACGAGGCGGAGCAATTGAACTCAGGCGCCACGACAGCCACCGCTCTCACCTCTGAACCGGCGCCCTTCTCACGGATGTGGGGGTAAGACCCGACAAGCAACTTCTACCCCTTCCCTTAATCAATTTCTTTCTTGAACCGAATTTATTGGGCTAATTCCTTCTTGATTTGTGTTTCTCGTTGCTTGTGGGATCGTTGTTGTTGGATGGATGTGGGTTATTTTTTTTGGTGGAGTTGGCAGTGGGCACGGTGGTGCTGTTGTTGTTTTTGGGGATGTGATGATAGATGAAGCGTTTGGAGGACTGCAGTGAATGATAACAGTGCGTATGGTGATAGAGGGGTTTGGTTGTTGTTGGCTTTGGGTATTCTGTGAACAATGTCAGTGGAGTTTATGGACAGCCGTGAACAGTTCCAGCCGGAATCCGGCGAGCTTCCGGTGTCCCGGGAATTTTCCGGCGAAGCCCGGGCAACTCCGGTGTGAACAGTGCATTCCTCAAGAAGCGGGACTCGGTGGACAGGTTGCTTCGGTAATTCCTTGGACTCGTTTATACCATGAGCTCGGGTTTGGGCTCGGTTTGCACAACGGACTCGGAAACGGGCCGAACGTACAGAGGCCCATGTTCCCGTGACATCCACGCGTTTGACGGACCTAATAACGAAATCGATGAACGAGTAATATATATATATATATGTGGACGAATTATATAATTAAGTGGTTAATGATTTAATTTATGAATTAATAACAATATCATTTTTTTTAGATTTAACTATGTATCTAAAATCTATTATCTATAACCTGCATAATTTATTTATGATCATATTGTGCTCGGTTAATTTACTATGCCATATGATGGTCTATTACTTAACATTATAATTATTACTATATACTGGATATTGTTAACATAAAAATTGTATTATTATTTTGATTAAATATTATACATCCGTTATATTATTTTAATACCGAATATATTTAACGATTTAGTCATTATAAGGTATACTAATCTTATTATATTATGTACGGGTTTTACCCTATTATATTATTAAATAAGCTATAGTATTATTATTACCCTTACCGAATGTATGATTATCGGCTGTATAGGTTTATATGTATTTATAAATATCATTTCCTACAACATTATGCTATAATTATTTTTATGCCATATATCAACTATGTTAATTTATTACCAATTGTATAATTTATATTTAATGATATATTTACTGGATATACTAATTTATGCCTTATTGACGTATTCACAGCTTCCATTAAATTATAACCATTGTTTACCTAGTGTATACGTATTTATTATTATTTTAACAAGAGTAATTACTTTAAGGAATATTATTATTATTATTATTATTATTATTATATAGACCACGAGATGATTTGATTTATTTACCAAATACAATTTCCTATATATGATTGGTATAACATATGGAAAATAGATTAATAGTAACCTCCACAGAAATGAATAAGAGAACTATGGAGATAATAAAATGAATAGAAAAGCTGTCTAATAATTGTTAACCGGTATCATGCATAATCATTTTGTTGTGCATTATAAGTGATTATTGTGTTTATATATATATATATATATATATATATATATATATATATATATATATATAGGGTATCGAGGTTTGACCGGATAGCAGTTTTAGAGACACATCAGGTGAGGATGGATAACCCTCGATATGTGCCTGTAATACTTTGTGTGTTTTGTTGTTTGAATGAACTGCTGAGAGGGTCATTGTTGGTTATTTAACTGCTACAGTTATTGATGTTGCTGTTGTTGGACTGTGTTATTGGTCGTGTGGATATTGTGATGAACTGTTAATTGTGAATAATTGGTGCTATATGTATTGTTGTTGGATATTTGATAATATGGAATTGTGTCGGTTATTTGGCTGCTATGGATATTGTTGTTGTCGCTATGATGTTGATTTGCTTGATTGAACCGTTGTTTGACTGATATTGGTTTCTTGGATACTGTGTTGTGATTGATGTTGGACTGTGAATAATTGATGTTATGAAACTGTTGATGGATTGGTCTGTTGTATAACTTGAGCTAATAGGAAATTGGATAATTATTTGACTGTTATGGATATTGTGATTATTGTCGGTAGACTATGTTGTGATTGGATAATTGGAATAAACTATGATATGGATAATTGGGAAAAAAGAAATGGAAATTGGAAGTTGATTTGAGATGAAGATTTTAATTGTCACGTGGTAAGTAGAGGTACGACCGGATGGTTTGAGTCTGTTTTGTGGTGGCCATGATCTGGGTTACTTGTGATGGGCATGTTGATGCCGGTTTGATTGGGATGTTGATCCCTGAGATTGTGATTGGGATGTTGATCCCTGAGATTGTGATTGGGATGTTGATCACTGAGATTGTTATTGGGATGTTGATCCCTGAGATTGTGATTGGGATGTTGATCCCTGAGATTGATATTGGGATGTTGATCCCTGAGATTTGATATTGGGATGTTGATCCCGGGTTCTTTTTGATCTGGCACCATAAATAGGTTGATAGCCTGGTACGACCTTAGCTTATCCGTGACGAGGCCAAAAAGATAAATTTGGAATAATAATAAAGTCCTTGGTACGTTTGGGTCGAGTCTTTGAGTTTGGTCTGTCTTGTACGGTATTGTCTCTGGTATGGTTGTGACTATTGTCTGTATTTCTTCTTTGAAGTATTATAGTTGCCTAAATATCTCTGTTTATCCTTCGCCGGTGAGCACTTCGGACTCAACCCTCACCTGCGGGCTTTCATCCCGTAGGATGAGTTATTTTTGGTACAGGTTTGGTGCATTCCAGACAGGCTACGGCGTTATCCCTTGGACAGGACTTGGATCCATAGTTTGCATCTATGTCGCATACAGTGTTTAGTGAGTTGTTAAGTCTTTCGCTGTGCATTTTATTGATATTATTGGGCCGGTTTTGTTATTTATGATGTTTCCTATTTTGGGCTATTGAGCCCGTGTTTCTGTCGTATACACTGTATGCTAGGCTTGGTTGGTTGGGTTGTCACAGTTCCGGCACGTGTTTACTGTGTACGGTAAATACGGGTCGGGGCGTTTCAATCTTAGCAAATTTTGTTACATGATTATTTTGATAAATATTAATTCATTGTTAGTTTATGTCCTTGTGTACTAGGCATATACCCAATAATTTTTTTGGGTACACTTATATATTCACTCCAACCTCATTGTAACATATTATAATTTATTCACTTGCCAATTAGGGTTGACTTAGTTGGTTGAGATTCAGTAAGCACTCCCATTAAATTTTGTAAGCACTTACTGAGTCTGGTGGTTTACCCTGCCCTGGTCTGGGGGAACCTCCACTCAACCTAAACTTTTCTCAACCAGAAAAACGAGTGACATTCACTTGCCATTGCGTGCAAAACTTAAACACGAAACAGGAAGAAAGATAATACAGGCAGCTAAAATTATGTTGGCTCAATTGCCTCAATGCAAGAATTGCAAATTGAACCCAAAGCAGATCAAACTTCACAACTCTCCAAAGTTCATGTATCAAGAAATTATCTTCAATTCACCATACATCTGATAAACAAAGAAATAGCCAATAGGTTTTCAATTAAAAAAAGTAGCTAAAATACTATAACACCAACTACAAAACCGTACATGTTACTATCTTAAATTCCTCAAGAAGAGATTTTTAAATCTGAAACTTTAGCACCCGTATACAATAAGCGGGATGTTCAAGATCTTAGCAATAAGCTAGCATCTTTGCTCAACATCATAACTAGTGGCGAAGCTGGAGATAAAATAAAAAATCCAACAAGCCACCGCTTTAACATTATGACTCCTAAAGAAACATCATAACAGTATGTAAAATGGATTGTAAGGTGAGAGTAACTGTAAAATTTAAAAAATTAGTATTCCTAAGCTAAAGGACATAGATATCACTGGATTGGTTAGTATAAAATGGTAAGAGGGTGTTGGGAGTGCAAAGAATGCTTGATCAAACAACTTGTGAAAATATTTTCCACAAGATTGGCAAGTATAATATGACCTCCCTTTAATCTTGCGATTGCAACCATAACACGTTTCATCGAAACATGGAATTGTCCTCCGTTCATAAAAGGTCAAGGCATGATCATTCTTTAAGTCTTTAATCTGCATACAAAGAACGGTTAATTCTTGTTAAAAAAAATCTACTGTGGATTGATTGCCAATTTATCATGAGCACTATTGTTTAATAATTTCTCACAGAAAAGTCTACCCACTGCAAAACTAAAAATGCAAGAAGGCGAGAATAACTTCACAAAATTGAATCCTACCTTGAGCATGTGAATACATAGGAAGACATATTGTTACACGTACATATTCTCCAAGTCTGTCAAGCATATATTTGTCTCATGTATGTCCTTGCCATTCATGTCCCATATATATGTGAAAGACTCTACTCCCTTTCTCTCTTATTACTACTAGTCGCAACTCGCATGTATGCATATAGATAGTGACTAAGATTAATAGATTGCCATATAACTGTATCTTCTCGTACCCTTATGATATTTAGTTATTCGTTTCATCAATGATACGAACCTTAGAGACCAAACTGTAATACATTTGGCGCGTATATTATTCTGTGTAGTTTTGATAGATCTCAGTACTAGAAGCGAAATAGTTTCCTTCAAGCAACTAGCATGGGAATAAACAATGTTGCCTCTCAAATTAGGTACAGAATCTTTGGGAGAAATAGAGGAGGGAAGAAAGGAAATACTGTATTATGGGCAAAATGACCTTACCTCAATTTGCAATTTGCAGCGGGGCTTTCTTTTTGCTTCATCAAACTCAACAAGAGCAGGGTAGCTCTCTACCTCAGGGTCATCATTAACTGGAAGGCCAGAGCTGTGAGGAATATCTGTTTCCTGAGAATAAGGTGTACTCAGTTTCTATGTCTCTCCAGAGGAAAAAATGAAAAAGAAAAAGAAAAAGAAAAGACGAACTGTAGAAATTTCAAGAATATGAATCGTAATTGAATATTCAACAACAAAAATTTGGGGATGCAAACAGGGGATACCTCTGAAATGACGCATTCAATGTGAGCAGCAAATGGGAACTTATCAAGCATTCCTCGTCCTCTCAGAGATCTAAATTCTAGCTTGTTTCTTAGGATCAATATCATGTAATACCCTTCACAAAATGCTAAGAAAAAGTGTTTCTTAAGAATTCCTAGGAGAGTAGATCCTAGAAAAACAAGTGGTAAGAAACCCAAAAACCTAAAAAAATCTTAACAAACCCCAATGTAAATTTGTGAGCACTTTTTGAGGAGTTAAATCTTAGAAAAATCTTAGAAAAAACACCTAACCAATTCCAAACAAAATCCTCAAAAAATTAAGGCAAAAGTCATACACGTATGTGCTGACAAAACCCTCAAAAGGTTCTAAGAAAATAACCCTAAGAATATTGAAAGAAGGTCCTACGAAAATTGATTTAAAAAAAGAAACAGAAAAAACAGGGCTGATTACGCAAAAAAAATAAAGATAAGAATCCAGAAAGGAATTGGACTAGTACAAATTTAAACACACCAGGCAAAACCCAACAGGAAAATCAGCTAGCTAAACTTACAAAGAACTATAACATCAATAGGTTCTCCATCAAACTAATAATAACAACCTCACATATAACATTCATCTCATAAAATCCACAAGTTCACCATCAAACTTAACCAAGCAGCCAGAAACAAACAAGCTTAATTAAACAACCCACTAAACATGCAGTAACTATAATAGTTCATCCTTGCAGTTGACAATTGACTTCCTTTCCTCTCTGGAGCAGCAAACTTCTTCTATCTTGAGAACCTTGCAGTTAACAATGACTTCACCACTCTGCCAAAGTCAATTCCAACAGATGCCAGCATTTAGAATTGAATTTTTGACCAAAGTCTCCAAACTACTGCATATTAACTAGTGTATGCAATCATTAATGAAAATCTAATTCTCCCTAGTCCTACCGCAAATCAGTACGAGCAGTTCAATTGGCTTAAGAACTAAAATGTGAACTTTACCATACCTTTCTTCAATGTGACGATTGATAAGATGAGGAATTTGATTGATTGGATAGAGAACCTCTATTTGAATTGTTTCCTAGAACACTTAAACTATTTTTTGGAGGTGGAGGTGGTGGACAACTTGGCACTAGGGGGCTTGATAAACCACCAGAACTGGGAGTTGACGCGGGAAGATGTGCTGCCATATTGTTGCTAAAAAAGCTAGGCATTGAACCACCATACATGTGCTGCCATGGCTGGGTTGATGTTGATGAACCAATAATTGGCATAACCGGTGGCTGCATTCCAAATGGAGGTTGCATTGCAAATGGAGCTTGCATTGTTGGTGGATGTCCTGCACTATCCGAGGCCGGAACTGAGGTGCAAAATGGGAAAAAAACATGTTCATCATAAAGCTCATTTGCCCCACTTGTTCCTTGACAATACCAATCTCACGTTGAAAAACGGCTTCAAATGGCTCTTGTGGAGCAGAATTCTGTTTTGAGGTAACCGAAGAAGTAGAATATAAAGACTCGACGAAAGATTTACTAGGCTCTCCAGCCCCAAAAACCCGTCCACTCTTTGCCCCTCCAACAGTTTCTAACCATACTGATTTGTCGATGGGGGGGGCATTCAACATATCCTCTCCATATTTTTCAGTTAGCCCCTTCTTATACTTATCCTGCCAAAACAAAAAAAATCAGAAAGACAGTAAAATTACCACCGATGAAATGAACCGGTGTCATAGGCAATGCTCTATTTTTTTAACTCAAAAAAAGCGAATACTCTGTCACCAATCATTTACCAGAACTGATATCATTAATTTATTGATGGTCAAAATTCAAAGTGCCAAGAGGACAAAAAAGGATTTAAGGGATCAGACATGATACAGCTTGTTCTTGTATTTCTTTGTTTAGCATCTGTATCAGGATGTACACTTCTCAGGGGATTTCCCTATAATTCTCAAAAAAGGGTCATATCTACCTGATATAACACATAAGAAGATCTGAGTAGATTAAATATTGTTTCTACATGGATAATCCAATTGAGACTTGACCTCTTACTAATAAACTAATGCATGCGTGGGTATATGTAGTGTGTCAGATGTGAACAACAAATGGCCAATTGCAATTCATTGCCTCACTTGGTGAATTTTCTTCCTCTCTAGGCTGTATATACAATGTAGTGACAGAACAATCCAATTATGCAAATCTGTGGATAGAAGAGTAATTTTGTAACTTACTCTAATTGTTTTTGCCTTAGTAGTAAGAAATTGATCCTTTGAACCCCTTTTTTGGTGTGTTTGGTCAAATAATTGTAGTTGTGTCAGTGGTCTCCCTTTGGCACGCTCCTACAATGTAAAAAAATTAAGGAAATTAAAATCATTCTTTACTTAACTATAACATGCATGATTGATGTAAATGATAACTTACCAATTTGTGTTTGATGGTCTTAAAAGAATTGGAACCTGCAGAATGTCTTCCTAATCCTCCACAGCTCTGAGACTTGCGATTTGCACTATTCGTAGCTGATCTTTTCTGCCAATCATCACTTGACCAAGATTTATCCCAAAGTTCAGCCCACACACTTTTAGGGATCCAAGAAGGACCGTAGTCCTTCACATTTTGAGAACCATGCCTATCTGCATCACGTTTTGCTTTCTCCCGTGCAGAATAAAGATTGCTTTGCAATTTTAGATGCGCTGTTCGATCAAATATATCTCGCACCTTCACGTCTGGGATAGAAGGATCCCAAAAATACCTACTCTGCAACACAAGAAAATTATAAGTTCGTTTTGATATGTACAATCCAAAGTCCTTATGGCATGCAATTACAACAAAGACCGTGTCAGGTCCCATATTCTTTTTTTCCAGCATAACAATAAAGATAAGGAACTAGACAACAAGAAAAGCTAGTGAACCCACCAGTGAAAATGAGGTGAGTCTTAGCCAAAAATAAGTTGACAATAAAGAGGAAAACAGAAAGGAAGAACGGTTACTAGCTAGTAGGGCAAGCTGGGTTCTTGTTTTGATCATCATCATCAGTACTCGATCGGCAACCAATCAAAATGGACTTAGAAAAAGCTAGCTAGCTAGCCACAGCCTTTGTTACTTATTTTGAGACTAACACAGACTAGCAGTCTCTCCCCTGCCCACATATATATTACAAACTTACTTACCTATTGCAGATTGCACTGACTTGTGTAATGTGCTGGATCTGTACTCACAAGCAGCCACTTACTGACCACTTAGCATCAAAAAGAATTTCACATCACTGCATAATACAGACAATTAATTTCCCTGACCAAACTGATTCTAAAGAAACACTAAGTTATACACTATTGTACGTTGAGAGCATTCATATCAGCAGCTGTCTGCTGCAACCTCGATTTGAACTGAAGATTTCACCACAGTCAGATACTATTGAAAGAATCGACAAAAACCCCCAAAAAAAGTCAAAGATAATATTGAAAGAGGCAGAAACCTGCCTTCCACACCCTCCAAGTGTATTTAATGCTGAACTAACACAATATCCTCGGGTAGAGAATTCTGAAACCCTACTGCTCCATACATAGATGTAAACAGATTATGCTTTTCCAACAAGACTTTCTATTTAACTGATCTAATCACAAGAAGCATTTATTTATGCTGTTACAAAGTGAAAGAATATTTCTCAAACGTCAAATTAATTAAGAGCTTGCTATTTGATGCGACACACACTGTCTTCCAAGGCTTTCCCTCTCAACTAAATAAGCATGGTGAGACAAGAGCAACAATCAATATCCAACCAATAATGCCAACAACATCATTCACCACTACAAGCATGCCACGAAAACGAATAAAGAACGCGAAGATTTGGGAAACAAGACAACAAAGAAGGCAAGGACTGCTTCCGATTCACATTAGATTTACATGAAAATCATTTATTTGAACAAGAGTTTCAATCAATCAAAGTTATTAAAAGGATAATAGAAAAATAGTAATTGAATGAAAACCTAAATCCCCAGAGGAGTAGGATTTGGCAATAAATGAGTTAAAATGGAACAAAAACGAAGAGCGAGGAACAGGAAACAAAAATCAGAGAGAGAGAGAGAGAAGGGGAAGAGGATCAGACCTCTGATTAGATCCGAGAAGAAGGTAAAGGGGTAGTAGGGAGCGATTCCACCGGGTCCGCCGTCGGGGTTGTTGCCGTCACCGGGGAGAGGATGGGGACAGGACGCGAACGCAGCGGAGGATGCCTGCGACAACCTCCAGGACAGGGACGAGAGCCTCCTTCCTGCAACTCATCATGCGGCGCAAATAGTAGGTTATTCTGATCTACTAGTAGAATTTGACAAAGGGAAGCATAACAGGAAACAACGATTTTGAGCCTAAAAGGTTACCTGAAACAAGCTACGTATCAACAACCAAATAATGGCTGCCCCAAAAAAGAAGCACAAAGAAAACCGCGAAGCAAAGAGAGTACTAAGTGACACCGCAGCGGCGAGGCAAACCAGCAACGGCAGGGAAGACTATCGACGCAGACGCAGGACTTCCTCAGACGCCATGGAGTCGTCGTCGCCGATCTACCTCGTTGTTATGACCCTAGGGTCATAACACTCGACTGCCTCGATCGGTTTCTGATTTGAAAAGAAGAATGTAGAGGAAACCCGAATTCTTTTTTCTCTCTCTCAGATATTTAGGCAAAGTGATATTTCTTAATTGGGAAAATATTTACTTTTAAAAATTTGGACCGTTGTATCTGTTGGAACTAATGCTCTTGTGTTTCATATAGGATTTGATATTGACAAACTATGCAGGAAGCAAAATCTTGGCATAAATTGAAATGAAGGCTCAAGCAAAAAGAAATAATCAAAAGCAAAGCCTTATGACATCAAAAGTTCAAAAATGGATGTGACAAGATCAAGCAAGAGGAACAAGAAGAGTTAGGAACTCAATTGTATACAAGGTTAAACATTCAATGTCTCTAAGATATTGGCTCAAACAAAATCACTTTTACTCATGCATCAATTTGATTTTATTTCACTCACATTTCTGTTTCCGAGCCTTGAACATCGATGTCCAACTACTGAACATCGATGTCCT
>JAKUCV010006450.1:0-44346 GCA_028386065.3 Turnera subulata
ATACGCTAGTCTTAATTTATTATTATAACCCATCCATAATAATAATCGACTAGGGACATTTAAGAATATGAAATATTCTAGGGTTATAAGTATGTGCAAGCGTTTATCTCATAAACGATACTTATTGGAATAACCTTAAAGTGTATGTACATGACTATAAGTAAACATCCATGATTGGCTTTTGGGCATATTACTAACATCAATAGCTGCTACTCTTGCTTCGAATCTATCCCTGACTGTGTTAAGTACCTTTTCTACAATCTTGAGTTCTGGAATCCTTTCTCCATACAGCCTCATCTAATTCACAACTTCTTGTACTCTTGAAGAGTAACCTTTGATTGATTCTTCTTGTTTCATCTTCAACATTTCAAATTCCCTTCTAAGTGTCTGAAGTCTCATCCGTCTTGTTCTTTCTGATCCTTGAAAGCTTTCCTGCAGCACACCTCAAGCTTCTTTTGCAGTTGTGCAACTCACAATTAGAGGGAAGATTGATTTAGAGACAAGTAAGTGCATGTACGTGATGGCTATATTGGCTTTTTGAACACTTTCTCTGTGAGCTTTCTGTTGAGCCTGAGTCAAGCTTGCTACATCGTCGGGCTCTTGGTATTCCTCTTGAATTTGTTCCCACAGGCCATTTGCCATGAAGAAGGCCTTCATCCTTACTGCCCAACAATCATAGTCTTCTCCATTAAAAGGAGGTGGGGCTGGCAGTGATGAAGTTGTATGTGAGGTTGATGCTGCATTATTCACCATGTTGATAAGTTTGGTCTCGCAAGATCAGAGCTGCTACGCTACCAATTGTTGTCTATGCTGTTCTTCAGAATCTGATAAATCACATGAACATCGATGTTATAATCAAAACATCGATGTTGTGATGATACTGGTGCTTCTCAAAAATGAACTTCAACTCAAGAACATCGATGTTGAATCAATAACATCGATGTTTTGTAGCTACTGGTCTTCAAGTAATCTGGCCGAGAGCTTTGAACATCGATGTTGAACTAAGAACATCGATGTTAAAATGCTACTGGAACTTCAAGCTATTTTGCTGAACGATTATAACATCGATGTTGTCTCAAGAACATCGATGTTACGCGAATTTTGGGAAGTTGGCAGAAGCTCTACAACATCGATGTTGCACCTAGAACATCGATGTTTTCTGGAAATTCCAGAATTCCTCAAGAACACCAAGAACACCTGAAACTCAAGAGTGATCAGAAGTGATTCTGAACCTAAAAGAATTGTTCTATTTGTGTTTAAACGACTTTGTTTACTCTCAAATAACACTCAGAAATGAAAAGAATTAGTGTTTGACAAGTCTCACAGAAATTTCACTCAAGAACACACCAAGAACATGAAGAACATTCAAACAATTTTCCAGGATTCAACTCAAATCCAGAAAACACAATCAAAATACACAAAATAATGTAACTCACTCAGGAAACTAACAGAACCAAACTCTCTTAGTTTTGGAAGAGAACAACACGAAATTCTCCACACAGAAACTTACAACAATGCAGCAAATTTAAACACACCCAAAAGGTGCAGTCCACTAACATGGGTACTTGTGCAGACACCCAGAATTCTGAAAAACACAAAGTAAGCATGTTACTAAACAGCATGCTCACCTAACCTGACATTTAACAGAGAATAACTTTGTAGCACACACAAACATAACAAACTAAAAAAAACAACAAATACTTTCAGACTTTCCCTTCACCAATCCTTCCTCTTTTGGTGGGGGCACCTGCACACCAAACTATCCATTCTTCCAAGCTGGTCAATGGAGTCAGAAGAGAGGCAGCTTGATCACATTCTAACAAAGATGATAAGGCACTATGACCATATGGTTCAGGTCATCCAGTACATTATACGGACATCCTGAGCATGGCGTAATTTAGTGAACCAAGGTAGAAATTACAGACGTAAGACATTTATTCCCTTTCCCTGGAATTATGATTTCCTAGCATTTCCTGGGGATAGATTTTTGACCTGGCACTTTTCGAGCTCTTTAGCAAATTGACAATGTAAGTATCTGTAAGCAAAAAGTGGAATAACATTAGTAATGTTAAGATCAATCCATATACATTATTATCATTCAGTGCGTGACGGGAAGTTACTATAGACTAAGAGAGAACAAAAGGGTTCAAGAAATTGATAGTAAGTCTATTACATAGCCAAAGCAGCAGAAGTAAATAACAAATAAACTAGAGCGATTATAGTGAACCGTGGAAGGATAGAATATATAGAGGGAAAGTCAGGATGCAGTTTCTGTTAGGCAAGTAAAAATAAATAAATAGAATCGGCAACGAACACTCAATCATACTGCACAATGCAAACAGCTAGAAGTCATAAAACGTGACTCGGTGGCTACTCAAGGAAGCTATGAAACTATAAAGGGTTGAATAACATGCATGCAAGACCAATGCAAAAAATTGGACCGATTCCAACAAACTTAGCAAATAGCAAGCACATAAATATAGCCATTTCCGATTACTTTAAACCATAAAGAAAGCCAAGATCATTCGAAGAGCTTAAAGAGAATATTCTCAGATCGGGTGATGATTAATTACGTACACGACATATCCATGACCAAATGAACCAATATCACCTTTGAAGCCCTACAACCTATACTTGACGCTTTCCTGAAACAGAATTCAACAGGTAATTGAAAGAAGTTAGCTCGTTTCAGATGAACAAGAACACAAATAAGTAGAAACAACGAATAACTAGAAATAGACGGAATCACATGCCAAGAATGATAAGATTAACTATAAGTGTCATGAGTTGCACTGGTATTCCACAATATAAATATAACCCAAAAGACGTAGGAGTAAAAGTTACAAGAATATGATTTATAAATAAAAAAAGGTTATAAGAATATGTCCTAAAAGCACAAGAAATAATAATACCTCCGGGGTCTCAGTAGTTAGTGCTAGAACTGAAAGAATATCTGCCAAGTATTCCTGTGATTTTGTTTTAAAATAATAGTATTCCTGTCATCAAAAAACATATATAATTAACTCAGGCAAAATGGGACGTATTGCAACTCAAATAAATGGGTTGCCAAGAGAAAATAATATAATATAATAACTAAATATTGCTCTCTACTGGCATCATTCACTGCCCGGTAAAAAATGTTTAGGGCAGCCTCCATTATCGTTCTAGGGCATCATAATGTGGCTTGACGAAGTCTAATGGCCTGGGAACCCACCAAGTAACAGTGTTGGTTACTGTCTGGATCAGCTGTCTGAAACAATGAAAAAGCCAGCGGCAATCATCAACTCTAATTCTTCTTACATCAGTTTTGTCTAAATCAAAATATCATAAATGAAATTAGGGAGAAGGAAAAAAAGAGAGAAAAGATTTCCAAGAGCAAAATATATACACCTGAAATCCCTAATGGCACTTGATATACCAGGAGCTAAGGAGCCCAGTGCAAAACCTAAAGCCGAAGATGTAGGAGCCCAAGGAAGAACTTAGCGGGCCGGCGAAAGTCTTAATGGCCCAAAAGAAACCAACAAACCAAAGAAGAAGGCCCGGGGCAGAGAATTGGCGTGGGAAAGAAGTCATCCAGCTGGAGGATAGACTAAAGGGCCGAGAGATGCGGGGAGGCCGTGAATGACGACGGAGCTGGCGTCTCAACAGGCATAGGATTCCCGGAACGTGAGAGAGAGCGCCAAATAAATAGGGTAGAGGTAGGAAAAAACACTAGATCCAAGCATTGTAACATATTGTACACTGTTTTTCTCTTAGTCTTCTTCCTTGTATTTCTCTTTGAAAGAGTAATAAAGCTAAAACTTTTCAACGCTGATTCGGATCCTAGTTGGCCTTTCCCTTTGAATTTTCTTCGTTCATATCATTGGCGCCGTCTGTGGGAAACCAACGAAAAGCCGAATCGTGCCACCATGAGTGCAAGGAGGAAGCTGGAGTGGGAGAGTGACGATGAAGAGGTTGAGCCGCCCACGACCTTTCACTCTCCCTATGATTTCACGGCCTTGGACCGCCAGAGGGAGCAGGTGGTGAGAGCCAGTGGGCGAAAACCTTTTGAGAATCAAGAGTATGAGGCCATGATGACCCAGGTGATCGGAAGCCCAGGAGATCCAAAGGCAAAGCTAGCCTCGTCCAGTAAAGGGAAGGAGTTGGAGCTTGAAGACGAGTGAGATCTGCATCAGGTGGAAAGGAGCTCTAGAAGAAAACACGAAAGGGGTATGGAAGACACCCTAGGAGAGGAGATTCTGGAAGAAAGGCGCTGCCTTGGTGGTCTACAAGTGCCTTTTGAGGGTACCCGAGGAGAAAGGTCCCGGCTTGGAAGCCCAAGGGACATGGAGATGGAGTTTGAGCCAGCTCTAAATAAGAGGAGACAACGAAGCAATCAAAAAGATGAAACTAGAAAGCTAGAGAAAGAAGCTCATGGAGAAACGAGTAACCCTTGTAACGCCCCGAATTTCGTTAATTTACCTTTTTCGGAATTTTCAAAATTTTCGGTATTTAATTCCAATTTTACCCTTGCAACATTTTCGGAAATCAGGTTAAGGAAATCAATTTATTTTCCTTAGAAATATAATTTTTTTTTTAAGTCGAAATTTGTCCTTGGTTCGGGTTTTGTTGGAGTAAATGTGTCTCGGGGCTTGACGCGGAGTTTATAGTAGTTTGGGTCGAAACTACGTAGTTTTGGGGATAAAAAAAAAAATTGCGCTTTGACCAGGGTTGACCACGCTAGCCAAAACAGGGTCGTTTAGGCTGCGGGTAACCCTAGCCCCTCACTCTCTTTTCCTCTCCTTTCTCTCTTTCTTTTTCTTTTCTTTCTTTCTTCTCTTCTTTTGCCACTTAGTGCCGCCTCCCTCCCTTACCCTTCTCTCTCTTTCTCTTCTTCTCTCTCCCTCTCATCCCTCCTCCTCACTCCTCCTCTCTTTTCTTTTCCTCTTTTCTCCCGAGCCGGCGGTGCTCCTTCCTTTTGTTCCTTGCCTCTCCACGCAGCTCGTCGCCGTTGGGTCTCTCGTCGCGGCTGGAGCTCGTCGCCGCCGCTGGTTCGTCTCCTCTCCTCACGGCCGGGTTCTTCTCTTCGGTAACACCGTGCCGTCGCCGTCGTCATTAGTCGGGTAAGCCGACTCCCCTTTCCCTTCTCTGTGTTTATCTTTTTCTTTCTTCTCTTCTCTTGATTGCGGGTCTGTTCTGCCCTGGGTGATTGTTTGATGATGATGGCGGTTTTGTGTTGCTTACTGGTGAGGGAGGTGGATGCCGAGTCGATGGTGGCCGGTGGTCGTCTTGTGTTGTTGGTGGTCCGGTTTGGCTCTGCTGCTAGCCGTGGTGGCCGGGCTTTGAGCGGGTGAGTCGTGGCTGTTGATGGTGGATACGGGTTTGTGACGGCGGGTCGATCGTGTGTTTATGCGGTACTGGTTCGCTGCTGGTGGCCGGATTTGGCTCTACCAGTGCCGGTTGTCGTTGCTGTTCTCGGATCTTTCGGAGTTCGAGGCTTTGGAGTACTGTTGACAGTGACGATGATGAACCATCCTCTTTCCGGGTAAGGATTTGATTCCTCTATTCGTGTAATGGATGTTTTTGCAAGTGGATTGTTAGGATTGAATATCTTTTTGTGGATGCTCGGCTTTGGCAGCCTGTGTGGGTTGATTTTCGGGTTGTTGTGGACTTAGCCGACAAGGGCTTACCGGAATCCGGCGAGCTCGGGAATTTTCCGGCGAGGCAGTTACCGGAATCCGGCAAGCGGGTTGCTGTTCCGGCGAGCATCATGAGTCGGCATTAAATGGTAATTCCCGGCAATGTTGTAATTTAATTCTTGAACATATCATGTACCGTAAAAGCTTCATATCGATGTATTCAAAATAAATGGTAATAGTGAAAGACCGAGTGTGGTAGGTTAGAGGCGCGTGGCCGGGAACTTCCGACGCGTTTAGAACCATTAGGCCGAAAAATATTTGGGCTCGGGAGTTTGATTAAAGTATTATTGTGATGGGCCGGGCTTAGGCCCAATTAATGTCATATTAATTCTATATGGGCTTTTAGGCCCAAAAACTAATGAAGTGGGCTTTAGGCCCAATGGCTTGTAATTGAAATGGGCTTTAGGCCCAATAAAATGTAACTAATTTAAATGGGTTTTAGGCCCAATGGTTTTGGGGAATGTGCTTTAGGCCCAATAAATGGATATTATTTTGAGATGGACTTTAGGCCCAAAGGATTCTTATGAAGTGGGCCTTAGGCCCAGGTATAAAATTGGATTTGAATTGTGGGTTTAGACCTGGGTTTCCTTGTAACGGGCCTAGTGTACGATTAAAGCTTAAGACGATATTATTGGCATGTATTTGATTTGATTTCCGTAAATAAATATCTTATATGGTATATATATTCATAGGAGGTTAAGGACATGTGGTTGTTGAGACGGAACGAGGCTTCGGCTTTCGAGACAACTATTATGGCCAGGTGAGGACTTATAAACCTTTGTATGCATTACTGCCTACAATGCTCGGATAATTGTTTTGGTATATAAAGTGGTATTAATTGTTGGTCTTGAATGCTGTATGCATGCTTGCTTGATGTGCTGATGTTGTTAATTGCAAAGTGTATATTGATGATATCTCTGATGCGGTATGCTTGATTAAGTGAATTGTGTGCCGGTGTAATATGTTATGCCAGTTAAGCATGTTTGTTTGTTATGCTAAATAACATGATTTATGGAATTGTGTTTGTGTGGTGGACTGTGGGCTACAGGCCCGGACTTATGAATAAGATATTAAATTCCACACAACACTGTTGAATCATAACGTATGGTACAACTCCTTAAGCGTAATTGAATAACATACATTAATAATTCTACTGTGGGGCTGTTGACCGGTTGGTTCGAGCGGGAAGTAATACCCCTCGGGATGGCATGCGGGTTAGCATGTGGGCCTGTGATGGCCGGTTCTACCTCCCTCCTTCTACCTCCCCCTTCCTACCTCCCTCTTTCTCTCTGTCTCTCTCTCTCTCTATGGATATGTTGGGCTTCGTGCCTGGATTATTTGGGCTTCGTGCCTGGTTATTTGGGCTTATGCCTGGTTGTCTGATCAGACGGGACCGAGCTCGACGCACACAGTAGAGGGCCCTAATAAAATATTTAAACCATAATAACAAAGATAATCATATAAGTATTGACAGGTGATGGTTTGTAGTCTTATAGTGTCTTGCTCTGTGTATTGTGGTTATTGCTGTTTTATGCCGGTGTATTTGTAGTTGATTTGTTTTGTATATTATTGGTTTATTTGTCTGCGGTGAGACAGTGGTTGGTCTCACCCCCTCACAGTTTTACACAGGTTAGCTGATCGATGATCAGAAGAGCATATCAGCAGGTGGCGGTGCTTTCCTCTCCTCGGGTCGGATCCATAGATTCACTGCATACATGTTGTCATATGTATAGTCTTCCGCTGCATACTCGTTGTTGTGTAATTTGTTGTATAATTGTTTATCGATTATGATGTTGATATTGTTTCCCGATGAGAAGGGCATTTTGGTCACTTCACATGCTATACACAATTTAATTGGATGATTTGGGATACGGGTGTCCCTGGAATGATTAGGGCAATTTGGTCAATCTATAATTAATTTATAACTTAAATTAATAAATTGGGTTAACCTGATTTCCGAAAATGTTGCAAGGGTAAAATTGGAATTAAATACCGAAAATTTTGAAAATTCCGAAAAAGGTAAATTAACGAAATTCGGGGCGTTACAACCCTAGGTTGAGAGAAATCAGATCTACACCTGCCCCGGACACGTAAGAGCAAAGAGCCCACCTTGAGGGGTCGGAGAGGGAGCCAAAAAGAGACCAGACGAGGTCCGAGGTGAAAGGAGCTATAGAGAGACCAGGAGGGTCGAAGGAGGGAGATAGGAGAGAGAGATCTCAGAGGAAAGGAGGTATCTTGGAAGCGGAGAGGCGTTGGCAAAATTGAGTCCGAGGCTAACGGCTCGGCGGCTCCCTAAAGAGTTCAAAATGCCAGCCTTGGATCCCTATGAGGGAGAGACGGACCTTGTGAGGCGTGTGGCACACGTGAAGATCACAGTAGGGGCGCATACCAAGGAAAAAGGACATTTTGTGCAGAATGATGGCGCTATCCCTGAGGGGGAATGCGCAGGATTGGTGTGATAGCCTCCCAAAAGGTTCTGTCACCTCCTTTGCAGATCTCTCGGGTAGATTGGTGGACCAACTTCGTGCTGGTGCCCCGCCAAAGCATGAGTCGGCATACCTCTACTCTATCAAGGAAGAGGAGGTAGAGACCCTGAGGGCCTATATGACGAGGTTTAATAGGGAGAATATGAAGGTGAAAGACTGTAACATGGGCATAGTCTTAGAGGCTCTCAAGAAAGTGTGCAGGGTCAAAGCCATGGTGAAATCTCTCTCAAAGAAGCCACCAGAGGATATGGCGCAACTGATAGTGAGGGCGGAGAAGTGTATTCGCCAGGATGTTGATTATTGGTCGGCCCTGAGAGAGTCCAAAGTTGAAAAGGAGAGAAGAGAAGGCCCTTCGAGAGAATGCTCAGGGTCTGAGGCGGTAGCTGTGACAGGAAGAAAAAGGAGGGACTTCGAGAGGAAGGATAGCAGGCCCGCAGAAAGAAAGTGGGAGGAGCCGAAACCTATTCCCCTCACCTCCTTGAATACTTCGAGGGGACAGATCTTCACGGTGATGTCGAGCGAGTACTGGAAAAAGATAAGGTGGCCTAGACCCGAGCAGATCCCTCAGTGTCCGGACAGTGGAGCACCTTGTTGTCGGTTTCACAAGGGGCATGGGCTTGACACGGAGGATTGCAATAATCTGAAAAGGGAGATTGAGAGGTTAATTTGAGAAGGTCACCTGAAGGAATTTGTTGATAAGGCCAGACAGAGGGCCGGCCAGGAGGAACGGACCTAGAGGAGAGCTGAAGGGGCCCAGGGAGAACTCAGAGGTACCATCCATATGATAGAAGGCAGTGTTCCACTCGGTTGCAGGAAAAGAAAGGGCCCGCAGGGGACCCTGTTATTAATAGGAGAAGGAAAACAGAGGTTCCAAGGTATAACCTTGACCTTAGAGGAAGTAGAGGGGGTAGAGATGCCTCATGGAGAAGCGATGGTAATAGAGGCAGTGATGGAGAGGTGTCGTATGAAGAGGATACTGGTGGATACAGGGAGTGCTTATAATATCATAGAACCCAGGGTGCTTGAGCAGCTGGGGGAAGCGAAGAGGGGACTGGAGCGAACCAAAGTCACATTATATGGAGCTGGAAGAAAAGAGCTAGTGGTCAGAGGTATTGTGGAGTTGGAAATAGCCTTGGGGGAGAGTCCAGTCATTGTGTATGAGATGGGGACGACATACAACGTTATCTTTGGAAGAGCTTTCCTAGCTGACTTCGGAGCTGCCCTGCATCATGGCTATCTCACTACGAAATTCCCAACTAATGGGGGAATGGCCTTGGTTATAGGGGATCAGGGCTTGGCCCGACGATTGAGCACTTTGGATGGAGCAGGTGCCTCGCTGGGGAGAACAATGAATGAAGGTAAGGGAAAAGAGAAGATGGAAACCCTAGTGATGGAAGAGTCACATGTGAGGGAGAAAGATGAGAAGGGAATGAAACCCGAGGAAATGGTGGGGGTCCATGTTCACCAAGGGGAACCAGAGAGGGGGACCAAGCATGGGATCTCCATGAGTGAAGAGGACGTCAGAGTACTAGATGGGTTCCTGGATTCTTATAAGGCAAAATTTACTTGGAGTGCTACAGATATGCCCAGAATCTCAGTTGTTGTGGCCTGCCATAAGTTGAACATTAGGGAGGGGACAAAGCCAGTGATATAGAAAAAACGGAGATTTGCACCTGAGAGAAGCAAGGCAATACAAGAGGAGGTGGAAAAGTTAAAGAAAGCTGGGGCCATAAGGGAAGTATACTACCGTGAGTGGCTGGCCAATGTGGTAATGGTGAGAAAGGCTAATGGAAAATGGAGGATGTGTGTGGACTTCACCGACTTGAACAAGGCATGCCCGAAGGACTGTTACCCCTTACCAAATATTGACCAATTGGTAGATGTTGTGGCAGGATATGAGTATCTGAGTTCCCTAGACGCTAACTCAGGGTACCATCAGATACTGCTGCACCCTGATGATCAGGAGAAAACCTCCTTTATCACTGATAAGGTCACTTACTGCTATGTGGTGATGCCATTTGGATTAAAGAACGTAGGGGCCACTTATCAGCGTTTGGCGAACAAGATATTTGCAGCCTTGTTGGGAAGAAATATGGAAGCTTGTGTGGATGACATATTGGTGAAGAGCTGAACTTTCGAATAGCATATCAGGGATCTTACAGAGGTCTTTGAGGTGTTTAAAGAGTATGGAATGAAGCTTAACCCGACGAAATGTTCCTTTTGTGTGAAGAAGGTAAAGTTCTTGAGGTACATGGTCAGCATAGAGCGAATCTAGCCAAATCCTGAGAAGGTTAGAGCCTTAGTAGAAATGCAGTCTCCGAAGACTGTGAGGGACGTGCAGAAGTTGACAGGGAGACTGGCAGCACTCAAAAGGTTCATATCAAGGGCAGCGGAAAAAGAATTGCCTTTCTTTGAAACTCTGAGGAAGGCAAGAAATTTTCAATGGACAGAGGAGTGTGAGATAGAATTTGAAAACCTGAAGCAATACATGACTCAAGCGCCCACCCTCTCCAGCCCCAGGGAAGGAGAGCAACTGTATTTATACTTGGGCGTCAATGAGAGGGCCATAAGTTCGGTGTTGATTAGGGATGAATCAGGGATACAACTTCTAGTCTACTATGCCAGTCAGGTGTTGTAGGGTCCGGATTTGAGGTACCCAAGAATTGAGAAATTCATGAATGCAGTGGTGATGTCGGCAAGAAAGAAGAGACAATGGTTGTCGGTAAGAAATTCAGGTATGTTTGTGGATGGAGCTAGTAGCAAAGACGGCTTTGGGGCATGAATTGTACTAGAGAGTCCCTATAGAGATACTGTGCAATACGCCTTTAAGCTTGACTTCGAAACCACCAACAATCAGGCAGAGTACGAGACGCTTTTGGCTGGGTTAAATTTGGCAAAGGGAGTAGAGGTAGGAACCCTAGACGTATGCTCAGATTCTCTGTTGGTGGTCTCTCATATAGCAAGAACCTTTGGGGTCAGAGATGCCAAGCTGGTGAAATATTTGACAAAGGCCCTAGGGGTGATGAATGAAATGGCCGTGAAAGGATTGAAAATTACAGTGAAACATGTTCCTAGGGCAGAAAACCATCATACGATGCCCTATCAAAGATGCTCATGTAGCGTGAGTTGGAATGGCCTCCGCAAGTGTTGATTGAGAAGCTGGATAAACCCTCGGTGGATGCAGAGGTGGCAGTCATGGTAATTGAGGGGCTAAGCTCTTGGTTGGACCCATTTATTCAATATTTGACAAAGGGAGAGCTCCTAGAAAATCCCACGGCGTCTAGACAGTTACTCCATAAGGTGGGAAATTTTGCTTGGGATGGAAAGCAGTTATACCAAAGAGGGTTCAACAGCCCTCTCCTAAGAAGCCTAACAGAAGAGGAGGGGCTGTAGCTACTATCGAAAATCCATCAAGGTGTATGCGGTATGCATGTCGGGGCTAAATTCCTGGCAAGAAGGGTGCTGAGGAGTGGGTATTATTGGCCTACGGTAATAAAAGAAACTGAGAAGTTGGTGAAAAACTGTGTTCCTTGCCAAACCCATGGCAGGATACCCTGGTGCCCCCCAACAGAAATATGTCACACTGAATCACCTTGGCCTTTTGCGCAATGGGGGATGGACATTCTAGGTCCTTTCTCGTCTGCAAAGGGAAGGAGGAGGTATGCTCTGGTGGCTATAGATTACCACACCAAGTTGATAGAGGCAGAGGCCTTAGAAAAGACAACGGTAAAAAAGGTCATCTCTTGCTTGAAGGGAAATATCTTCAGGAGGTTCGACAATGGACCCCAGTTCGATAGTAGGAAGCTGAGAGGATTCTGTGCAGAGGCAGGGGTGGAGCTCAGGTTCTCTTCTGTTAGTCATCTTCAAACAAATGGGCAGACTGAGGTAGCTAACCAGATAATTTTGGAAGGCATAAAAAAGAAAGTCGGGAAGGCAAATGGAAGTTGGGCGGCTAGAATTGAAGAAGTCCTATAGGCGTACAGGATAGCTGAGCGATCCACCACCGGAGAAACTTCCTACATGATAGTATACGGTATGGAAGTAGTAACGCTTGTGGAAATGAGGTTCAGGACTGCAAGGACGAATGGGTTTGATCAGTGTCTTAATGAACAATCAATTGGCTTGGAGCTTAACTTGCTTGAGGAAGTCAGGGAGCAAGCCCATCACAGGGCCATGGTGTACAAAATGAAAGCAGAAAGATTCCACAATCAGAGGGTGAGGTCCAGAACCTTCAAGGTCAAGGACTATGTCTTGGGTAAGGTGGAAGCCACTTCACAGGCATCTAAAAATGGGTAAACTTGACCCTAAATGGGATGGGCCTTTCAGGGTTTCCAGAGTGCTTTTTGCGGGATCTTACCACTTGGAGGGAAAGAACGAAAAGCTGCTGCCCCACGCTTAGAACTCTCAGAATTTGAAGTTATTCCATATGCCAGATAAAGAGTAGGCCTGAGGGGCTGGGAAACGAAAAGATGGCCTGAAGCCAATGTATAAAAATCAAGGCTGAAAGCCATAAGAATGATAAGCAATAATGAAAGTTATCAATGAAATCTCCTTTCACTCACATTTTGGACGACATCCATGCTATTTTTTATCATCGTTCATGCATTCATCTAGGAAACTTAGAGTTTAGATAGGAGAGTCTCGTATAACAGAAGCCCAATAAGAAAAGGCTCACAAGTCGGCCAACAAAACAAAACTGGCCCATGAGGTGGCCGAGACCAATGGTCTGTAAAAATTACTAAGTCCTTCAGGAGGAAAGGACAAGGCAAGACCCTAAACGAACCTTGAGTGATTGGGCCGCCAAGGGAACGACCCGTGAGGACGCCAAAGGTCATAGCTCTTAAACACAAGAAAAAGGAAAGGAAATTGAGAAGTGAATAGAAAATATGGCCAGGGGCCTTACATTAAAAACAAGTCCAAAGAAGTGCATAATACGAAGGAAACATCCAGAATTCTCCAAAAGGGGAGGTACCCGAGAACCTCACAAAATGGGATAATAAAAAACCATAAAGTACTAGAGAATCCTATGCTTCCTCGGCAGGGTCGGGAGTGCCAGCAGGTGCAGAATCATCTGGTCCCAGGGTCTTGCCAGCAGGGTCCAGATCGATCACCAAATCCCCCGTTTCTCGAGTTATATTCGGACGAGCAACGTCTTGAGCGATAGGGGAGGATTATAGGAGAAGCGGACTCTCTTGGCGGTCGCTGAGAGCCTCGTCCTCACCATCGCCATCCACGAACTCTGGAAGATCGGAATGCGGACCGGGGTGAAGGACAAGGGGCACGAGATAGCTAGCATCATCCTCTGGGTATTTCTCGGAGACCTGTTGGCGATGTAAATGAGTAATCCTTTCCACATATCGAGGGAGCTGTCGGACAAAATTGTCCATGTCCCGTTCCAAGGTTGCATTCTTTTCACGAAGAGAAGACAACAGTGAGTCGTAGGTATTGCGAAGTGCCTTTAGCTCCTTGCGCGTACCATCCAGCTCAGACTTGTACTTAGCCATCTCCGAGGAAGCAAAGGTCTAGCCCTTGGTGCATTTTTGTAACGTTCCTTCTCTAATCTGAGGGACTTGGCAAGCTTTGAACTCTCAGCTTCGGCAAGCTACTTCTGACAGTACAGGCCCTGGTTGTATGTGGCAATAGAGTTCCCCATGAGGAGCCCATGAAAAGAAAACAAGAGAAAGTTTAGAAAGAAAAGAAAAATGAAAATATGCAAGGGTATGGTGATTCTGACCTGAGTAAGAGTGGCGATATAATCAGGGAATAAGTTAGGCATGTTGTCCCTATATTTGGTGCGGAGGTCAGGAAAACCCTAAAAACCCCTCTCACAGAAGGCGGAAAGGGCGTGCTCAGGATGACCCTCGTCAGCGGGACCCTCCATGACTCTTACCAAGGAAGGAAAATCCAACTCCTTAATGAAATCTACAAAGGCGGGCTTCGACAAAAGGGTTGCAGAAGCCTTCCTGGCCAGAGATGGACCCTCCTGATGAGAAGCCAAATATGAGTCCCCTTTTTTCGGGCTGAAAACTAGAGAGGGAAAGGCCTTGCGAAGGTTGGACTCAGAATTCGAGCATTTGGCTCCCAGGGACAGTGGTTCCGTGGCCTAACCCTTCTTAAGACTGCTGCGAGTGACCCTAGACCCGGAAGGATGGATCTTGGGGGCCTTGGAGATGCCGAGAGATTTCTCCAACATGAGTTGGAGACGGGACGAGCCAGGGACTGTCTTGCGGATGGAAGGACCCTCGTCGGCCTCGGAGAAATGGCGAGACTTCTCGCGATCGGAGGCAAGGTCAGAAGAGGTAGGGGATCTCGAACGCTTCTCGCTGGCCTTCTCAGAGTCCAACTCTTCTTTTTCTTCTTCTTGTTCAAGGACAAGGGGAGGGGGAGTAGGCCTCTCAGGAACTGAAGAAAAAAGGAGAAACGGTCAAAGCGTTAAAAAATACCATGAAAGGAAAACTAAGAAAAAGGCGCAAAAGAAGAGAAAGAGAACCTCCGGAGCCCAATGTGACTTCAGCAAATATACCCTGAGCTTCTGCGAGATTCATAGGGCAATGAATGGTTAAGTCACTTTTAAGGGCTGCGTAGCATCCTCCCTCTTCGAGAGAAAGAGGACCGAATTGAACGGAGTCAGGGTCAAAGGGAGTTATTCTATTTGGGAACCCTAGACACTCCTCAACTGAACCTAAGTTGACCTGGATCTTGAGGACACCTCTTTTGAAGGGTTTTTTTATCTTTTGGGATGTCAGAAAGGTGGCCAAAATTGGAACGCCTACACTCTCTTCTTGAGGTTCTTAATTTGGAAAACCCTAAAAAAGACTGGGAGAGATGGCCTAACAAAGCGAATACGACACCACTCCTCAAAGGCAGCAATAAAAACCCAGGAAAAGGGTTGAACTTGGATTGGAGCAAGGTTCAAAGTGCCAGAAATTCAACAAGGAATCTAGAAAACGGGAGGTTTACACCTATCTCTATAAGGACCGTAAACATGAAGAACTAATTTGGGGGAGGAACGGTCTGATACGACTCACCGTCAGAGAGAGAACCTAAGGAGTAGTGTCGGTGATACTCCCTTTGAGGGATTAATTTCTCACCTAGAGTCGTGAGTTGAGACTCGTTAAAAGGAAGAGCATGGGGGGAACCCATGGCGAGAAGAAAAAAAAAAGGAAAGGAAGATACCTGGAAGATGGGGGGGCTTCAATGGAGGAACCGACCGAGGAATGAAGAGCAGCAGAGATCACGAAATGTGAGAGAAAGGGAGAGGAAATTGGAGAAGAAGAGGTGAAGTAGAAAAAAGGAAAAGGAAATAAATAAGGAAGGGAGGGAAGTTACCTGCAGAAACCGCTAGAAAACCACCACTCGTGGGGAAAGGGCACGCAACGCACGCAACGCGAAGGGAAGATTGACGGCACACTCTCTCTCCCAGTCCACGAAGCGTACCCAAGAAGTCAGAAAATGAACCGTCAAGTGACGAGTTAATTCGCAATTCAAAAGATGAGAGAATCCCGAATTAACTCCTCACTTGAGGGGCTAATGATATACCAGGAGGTAAGGAGCCCAGTGCAAAGCCTATAGTCCAAGACGTAGGAGCCCAAGGAAGAACTTAGTGGGCCGGCGAAAGTCTTAAAGGCTCGAAAGAAACCAACAAACCTAAGAAGAAGGCTGGAGCCAAGATTTGGCGTGGGAAAGAAGTCAACCAGCTGGAGGATAGACCAGAGGGCCGAGAGATGCGGGGAGGCCGTGGATGACGACGGAGCTGACGTCACAACAGGCATAGGATCCCCGGCACGTGAGAGAGAGGGCCAAATAAATAGGGTAGAGGTAGGAGAAAACCCTAGATCCAAGCATTGCAACCCATTGTACACTGTTTTTCTCTTGGTCTTCTTCCTTGTATTTCTCTTTGAAAGAGTAATAAAGCTTAGACTTTTCTGATTCGGATCCTAATTGGCCTTTCCCTTTAAATTTTCTTCGTTCTTATCAGGACTGATTTGCAAACCAGATATGACTGGGAGTTGGATAAGAATATGGACGTTTGTGTTTAGTATTGGTTTTTGCCATGAATTGATATGAGTATTTTAGTTCTCTTTGCTCCTTATATATGCAGCCGTGTACCCCCACCTATATATGTACAATATGAATAGTTCCAACCACATTTGAAAAATCAGACCAGTTAAAAGACCAAAACTACCATTAACCCGTTAACCAGGGGATAATGCAAGGGGCAAAAAATTTCTGTAAAAGTCCTGTTCAGTTTCTTATAGTTTTGGTATTGGGAAATGACAATGATGCGCTATAACTGCCTCCAACCAAGAAGCCAAATGCACTAACATGAGATCCACAATTCTAACCGGATCTGCCTTAATTAATGTTATTGAAAATGCCTGTTCCTCTCTAACCACAAAGTCTACATGGTTTACCAAAAAAATAGTCCACATGCTTCAGTTGCTAATAGCGACCCAGGAAGATCTACCAATGTTGTAACGTGACAAAAATGCCCACTGATATTACAAATCTTCCAATGAAGCAGGAGACACCATTAAACACCAATTACAAATATTAGCTTTTCTCCTAAATTTTAAAATTAATTAGTCATGTCAGTTCTTTATAATTATATAATTAAGTCCTCATCTTTAATTATATTCCTAAATTGAAATTATTCACAAAAAGAAATTAAAGAATTTAAAAACTTTTATGAATATGCTCGTATGATAATAATGATTACAATTTATTGTCACTAGTTAATTAAAAAGCATTTTATAATATTTATATATAATTTAACAGTAGTCATATTTCTTATTTATTGTCTCCCGTAAAATAATTTTTAATTTTTGCAGGTGCAACTAGTTGTTAGGCCACGAATCTGAACTCAAAATAATGTTGTCACACTTTACAAATGATACATTTTGAGTGGGTCCCATTTTTTGTTAATAAGAATCAAATATTATTTAAATAATAATTATATGCAATGCTGAGGATTAAATTGAAAATAATAAAAAAATATTTGGACTAGATTGTACACTTTTGAAGGACTTATATGATTAATTCTAAAAATTTATGGAGTAAATCATCACCCGTAATTGACTATGCGGCATGCCACGTGATCAAAATGTTGGCTCACATATACAATTGATGTACCGGGTATGGAAAAAAATTCGGGAATGCAATTGACCGATTAGAAATATTTGTACGTATAAGTGAATGTGTCCTCTCTGCTTGGAAAAGGTGGAATTTGGGGATCACTTTTGTTTTTCTAGCTAGGTCTATTTGGATCAGAGTGGCTCAAATGATTTTTTTTTTTTTTTATAGTAACTAGAATTTTTTTTTGATTCCAATATTCACAAGTGAAGGGCTATACATAGCGTCGCCCATAAGGAAAATTGCCAAAAAAAAAAAAGACAAAAAACATGGCAAGATATCACTGTGTCAAGGTCCAATTTGGAGAACTCAAAAGTTATTCCGATCCCTTCCAATTCTTGAATGTCTCTGCATTTGAATTGAGTTTGTGTACGCCTCCTAAACTTGAAAACTTATTTGAGCAATGGCTTGGCCTGGCGGTTTCTTTAAGAGCAAGATTATCTTGAATGACTCTTCTTTGTTGGAAAAGTAGGAACGAGAAGATCTTCCAAGGTCAAGTAGTAACATTTTCTTTTAAAAAAAATAGCTCAAGTGGTAACAGTCACCTTCGTTTTTTTTTTTAATGGTAACAGTCTCCTTTCATCTATCTACATGAGGTTTGGAATTTTAAACGTGCTCCAAAGTCTAATTAGGCGCTGAAAGACTAGTTTGCTACATATAACCATGCACGCAGAATTTCCGGGAAACATATATATCTGTAGGGAAAGATTGAATTATTTAGACAAGCAAAACCATGACCTCTTCTCTACCGTTTTTACTGTATTCCTTTTTCCGTGGGCGTTGTCGGCGAGAATTTTCCATGTCTATCACCTAACTCAAATCGTGGCATGGCACAAGATTGATCTAGTCTTTCCTTTGTATGAGATTTTATGCCGGAATTGTGTAGATAGTTGGGTGTTTGGTCTGCTCTGTACTTTGATGACTCTTAATTGTAAACGTTCTGGAGAAAGTTTTAGTAAAAGACAACGTTCATATTGAAAAGGAAATCCACTAACTTAGCGTAAAAGGAAAAAAAACAACAATAACCCTAGATATGAACTGCAACCCACACTAAATGAGCGTCTATATATACCTATGACAAACAAATAGATATGCAAGCCATGCACATCCTGCTTCTCCAAGCTCTTTAACTTTCACAGGCCATAATCCCATACTATACTACCTTGCTTTTTTTCCTATTTAGGGCACACCATTTAAAATGGCTATGAACACAACTTCATTCAATGTTGTACTTAATACCTCCTCCTCAACCTCATTGTCAACCACGATGATAAGCCTAGTTGTAACTATATTTTCTATCTTCAGCATTTTACTACTCCAAAGAGCTACTACCAGAAAAGCCAGCAAAAACCTAGCTCCTCTCCCTCCTGGCCCTGCCCCTTGGCCACTCATAGGTAACCTGCCTGAATTGCTCCGATACAAGCCCACTTTCCGATGGGTACACGGGTTCAGGAGGGAAATGAACACCGAGATAGCATGCTTTCGGGTGAGGAATACCCATTTTATACCCGTGCTTTCTCCCGAGATAGCCAGGGAAATATACAAGAAGCAAGATGCAATCTTTGCCAGCAGGCCATTAACACTTTGGACACAGGAATCCACCGGTGGGTACAAAACCGTTGTCCTCACTCCTCACGGTGACCAGTGGAGGAAGATGAAGAAGATGTGGATCTCAGAGGTGGTGTCACCGGCGAGGCTGAAGTGGCTCCACGATAAAAGAGCGGAGGAGGGAGACAACCTTGTGTTCTACGTGCAGAATCAGTATAAGGTCAACAAGACTGTGGATTTGAGACTTGTGACCAGGCACTACTCCACCAACGTGGTAAGGAAGATGCTTTTTGGGAGGAGGAACTTCGGGAAGGGAATGCCAGATGGAGGGCCTGGCCCTGAAGAGATGGAGCATGTGGAGGCTGTCTTCATCACCATGAAATATGTATACAGTTTCTGCATATCCGATTACTTCCCTTTCTTGGCTGGCCTTGATCTTGACGGTCAACAGAAGTTGGTGAAACATGTAAACAACGATTTGATCGGGAAGTATCATAATCCTATCATAGATGAAAGGATCCAGCAATGGAGGTCCGGCCAAAGGGAGGACATGGACGATATCCTTGATGTTTTCATTAACCTTAAGGATCCTAGCGGTCAGCCTTTTCTTACAGAAGAGGAGATCAGATATCAACTCGCTGTAAGTATTGACTCCCACACATGTAATGTTCTCCTCATTTATCTTTTTCATTCTTAGAAGAAGTAATCCGAACCATGCACATTTATTCACGTTTTCGTTGGACCTGGTTCCCTAAGGTTTCCCTTAGGCTTCCTTAACAAAGGGCCTGTTCTCAGGATTTTGTCGAGAAAATTGAAGGGGATCAACTAAGAAAGGAGCTAGAAATTTGTAGAGTATATAGGTTGATATGATCAATATGTTAACTTAGGTTAAAGACATTGTAAAGGTCCATATAATTATACAACTTTTAACGTATGATATATCAAGTAAGGTACAGTTGTCGGGTAAAATAAGAGAATTAAATATTCAAAGAGATCCTATTCTTTTCTAAAAACAAGTTTGTTGTACTTGATCTTTAGCTATATATTCATGTTTGATTTCAAATTCACCGACGTCATATGTAGTGAAACAAAATTAAGAGCAAATTATATTTGTGCATGAACATTACCAAAAAATGAACAAATTATAACTACAATGTATATGATGATACTGATGATTTCAAAAATCATCTCCCATAGAACTTCCATTAGGAAGACGATACTACTCCAGGTTTTACTTAGAGATAAATATTGAAAAAACAAGTTTTGATCCTTTTGGCTTCACGATGATAAAGCAGGAACCCAGTAAGATCTCTGGATCTGGGGATTTTAAGGCAGTGCTTCTTTCCAACTCCATATTACTTATTACTTAATTTTTTAAATCCAGAAACGATGTGAATCTGATATATTATTAGAAATAGCTCAGTCGGAATACAACATGGCAGTGGTTATCAAAAAGACACCTTTTTGGTTGACAAATAAATGTTTGATAAGAATGTTGATATAAAATTCTTTGGTGCCAGGAAATTACGTTTGCATCCGTGGATAACCCATCCAATGCTGTGGAATGGGCAATGGCAGAGATGATAAATCAACCAGAGCTGATGAAAAAGGCCCAAGAGGAAATAGACAGGGTAGTTGGTAAGGAAAGATTGGTCCAAGAATCTGACATCCGAGAACTGAATTATGTTAAGGCTTGTGCTAGAGAAGCTTACAGGCTCCACCCCTTGTCTCCATTCAACCTCCCTCACATGTCTATGCAAGATACTACAGTTGCTGGCTACCACATCCCCAAAGGAAGCCATGTACTCGTAAGTCGATATGGTTTAGGAAGGAATCCCAAAGTGTGGGTCAACCCTCTCAGTTTCGACCCAGAGCGACATATGAATGATGGAGATGTGTCTCTATTGGAGAATGATCTCAGGTTCATATCTTTCAGCACCGGCCGCCGCGGGTGCATTGCGGGTGTGCTGGGGACTTACATGACCATAATGTTGTTGGCCAGATTGGTTCAGTGTTTTGATTGGACCCCACCGCCCGAGGGTATTGATCTCTCTGAGGCTGCAGGTGAGCTCCTCACCCCGGCTACTCCTGTCACTGCATTTGCTAAGCCTCGGCTGCCTCCCCATCTTTATCCTATTTAAAGTTGGAAAACCTAATGTGAGGCAAATGAATTATCATTTGGCTGATCGCTAGGTTATATTTCTACACAAGACATGCTATAAGGAGGAGTACTGACACCCAATTTGTTCATTAGTGATTGTAGATCATTAAATAATTCTTGGAGTCACCGTTACTCCATGATCAATTTGTTTTACCATATTTTTTACTTCTTTAAAAATTGTTGTAGCCACAAAATTTATATAAGTTAATTGTTTTATTACTTTCATTGGTCCTCTCTTACATTTTTTTGATTTTTGTCTCCTCACAACTTAGTGGCTATTTACAAATTTCCAGGAGGAAAATCCAGCGTTTAAAGAGCTTAGTTTGTGTGCGTGAACACCAAAATTTAGTCTTGGCTCAGTTTTGATCAAAAATCACAGTGTAACAAAGTAGTGATTGAAACTGGGAAGGGTTGCTAAATAATGAATCCCAAGCCAAAAATCCTAAGCCAAATTGTTTTTTTTTTTTTTTGATAGAAGAGTACTCGTTTTATTAAAACACTAGAGAGCAAGAACTACATAGAGAGTTTAAAACTAAACGTTACGAAGCCAAATTGGTTAAATTATCAACAACATCATTAGTAGTGTTCCATGATATGTATTTGCCTACGGTATGCCAATTTCTTTTTAATGTGTATGCATATGCACCTACCTCGTTTTAGCGCTCTTTTACACAAAGTCATCTCTTCCTCCATATGTTTATTGACCGCTTTTCTGTCTTGTAACCCCCAGCCTTAGACCTTCAACTGCTATTCAGTTTATTCCAACAATTCACCGATTGTCTTAATAAAAGATACTTGTTGCTTGTCAAACTCCCTCTTGATTAAGTGCATGCCATCGCACAGACTTTCCTGATCACACTCTTCAAGGTCGTCCACAAATTTTCCCAAAGTCATAAACTGTTGGGAGGTTGGGGTTTATCTCCTCGGTCTCCTTGTTTTGCTCCTTTCCCTTCCTCGTCATCCTCTTCCAAATTATCATTACTAACAACTTCCTTGTTTTAAGGTAGGTTGGCCAGGATATTTTTTCCTCACTTGCAGTGTCAAGCAAAATAAAAAGAATCCTTTTCCTTTTTAGCCGCAAACCTCCAATTCAACTTCCAAAAGTGCAAGAAACCAATTTATTTACCTCTGGTTTCCTATCTATCTATTATATATATATATATGCAGAAACATGGTTCAAGAGTGATTAAAGTAGTGACACATGACAATTTAAAAGGATATGAAAAGGACATGTGGCTCAATATTAGTTAGATGTTTGATTGTTTGAGGCTTCTTTAATTTTTTTATTCAAATTATCACTTCAAAATAATCTCTTTTAAATTATTTATTTTTTTAAAAAATTGTTATTGAAGTTCTCTTTTTTAATTCAAATTATCTTTTTTTTTTAAATGTAGTAATAAGATTTATTAGTTTTATTGAATGCATGCGGCCTCTCCCTTACTAATATAGTGTTTTCCGAATCAAACTCTTAAAATAATTTACCTTTGAATTGTATGTTTTTATATAAGTGAGTATTATTGTCATATTTTCATAATCACTTTCTTTCTATCCTATGTTTTTTTTTAACTAACTAATTTTTTTATCTATGGAGAAAAAACCATTTAATCTTTCTTAATTGGATGAAATTATTATTTTTTTAGAATGAAATTTTTGTTTAATACATCCTCATTTGATTTGTCTCTCTTAATAAATATTAATGCATCATTATTGACTCCCGTGTGACACACGGGGTATTGTACTAGTATATATATATAGCAGAGACATGTTTCATGAATGATTAAAATAATGACACATGAAAATTTTTAAAGAATGTGAAGAAGACATGTGGCTCCATTTGAGTTACATGTTTCATGTGGCTCAATGATTAGATTAGTAGTTGCAGCATCTTGGATGGTCCTTAAGATCAGTTGTTCGATTCCTTGTCTTGTTATTTTGCATTTCATTTCTTCCTTTTTCACATATAATTCCATTTTTTTTCGATCAACATATATACTTACAACTAGTACAATACCCTGTGTGTCACACGGGAGTCAATAATGATGCATTAATATTTATTAAGAGAGTCGAATCAAATGAGGATGTATTAAACAACAATTTAATTCTCAAAAAAGAAAAATAATAATTTCATCCATTTAAGAAAGATTAAATGGTTTTTTCTCCATAGACAAAAAAATTAATTAGTTAAAAAAAACATAGGATAGAAAAGAAAATGATTATGAAAATATAACAATAATACTCACATATATAAAAATATACAATTCAAAGGTAAATTATTTTAAAATTTTGAATTGGAGAAAACTATATTAGTAAGGGAGAGATCCTGCATGCATTCAGTAAAATTAGTAAATATTATTACTATATTAAAAATAGATAATTTGAATTAGGAAAGAGAACTTCAATATCACTATTTTAAAAAAGAGAAATGATTTAAAAGAGATTGTTTTGAAATGATAATCTGAATAAAAAAAATTAAAAAAGCCTCAAACAATCAAACATCTAGCTAATATTAAGCCACATGTCTTTTTCATATCTTTTTAAATTGGCATGTATCACTATTTTAATCATTCTTGAACCATGTCTCTACTATATATATATAATAGATTTTTTTCGATTAACACATATAATTCCAATTAAGCCCTTATTAATTTAGATATTGTATCCCCTTATTAGTAAGTGGATGGCTGCCAAGTCTAAATCCCTATAGCAATCTCAAGTCGCGATAATACTCTTATATAAAGTGTATGGATGCCCAGTCTCTCCCTATAGCAGTCTTTATATATGTCAAGTGGCGATGATAGTCGATGGATGACCAGTCTATCCCTATAGCGCAGTCTCTATATATGTCATGTGGCCATGATTTTCTTATAGAAAATGGATGGATGCCCAGTCTATAGCAGCCTCTATATATGTAAATTGGCGATGATACTATTATAGTAGGTGGATGGATGCTAAATCTAAATCCCTATATTTTTCTTTTGGTTACATTCTAAATCCCTATATAGCAGTCTCTATACTCTCTTTATATGCTAAATCTAAACACCTACATAAGCTAATTCGTCAGCTACATGATAAGAGCTTCTCAATGGCATAAAAGCAATTTTCAAGGATTCCCTGGTGACTTTGCAAAGTTTGAGGAGCAAGGAATTCAAATCCCAGGGACCATTTTTAACCATTTAAGCCCTGAGTGCCTTTGGAAGGCCATCAGAGTTCCACTTAAGAAGGGCGAGAGGCCATATATAGGAGTAGGCCAAAGGATGGAATGCTTTGCTTCTTTTCACCCTTGAAGTTAGTTTAAATCTAAAAGGTCTTTAATTTTCTTTCAGCTTATGGAGTCAGTCGTCCTTGTATCCATCACTTTCCTTCTCATTTTCTTGGCTGCATGGAAACTGAAAAAGCCAGCAAAAACCATTGACAAGCCTCATCAGAACTTACCTCCAGGACCATGGAAGATACCCATCATCGGCAATATCCATCAGATGGTTGGTTCGCTACCCCATCACAGGTTGAGAGAGTTGGCAAAAAAATATGGACCACTGATGCAGCTCCAGCTCGGAGAATTGACAACCATTGTCATTTCTTCACCAGAAATGGCCAAAGCAGTCATGAAGACCCATGACCTTGTGTTCTGTGGTAGGCCCTTGGTCTTGGCTCTAGATATCCTATTTTATGGATCCAAAGACATAGCTTTTGCACCCTACGGGAAGTACTGGAGGCAGATGCGTAAGCTTTGTGTATTGGAGCTTCTTAGTGCTGGACGGGAGCAATCATTTCGAGCAATCAGGGAATAAGAGGTGTCTACTCTCATTCGATCTTTGTATTCCTGTGGTGGAAGTACTCTCTTTAACCTCAGCAAAATGTTGATGTCTTTGCAATTCTCCATCGCAGTCCGGACAACCTTTGGCAACAAGTGTGCACATCAGGATGCCTTTGTGATAGCCATGAAGGAATACTTAAGCGAGACAGGAGGCTTTTCCATGGTTGATTTCTTCCCTTCCGTTAAATTCCTGCCGGTGATTACCGGAAACGAAACAAAACTGAGGAAGTTGCAGCAGGAGATGGACACGATCCTGGAAAGAATCATCCTAGGACACAAAGCTGACCTCGGAAAGCCAAACATTAATAGAGGTAATGACGAGCAGGATCTTGTTCATGTCCTTCTGAGTCTTCAGGAACACGGTGGCCTCGAAATTCCCTTCTCAGACAACATTGTCAAAGCAGTTATCTTGGTTGGTATTCAAGTTAATTATATGTTCTTTTTTCTTTTGTTTTGATGCTAGTGCATGAAGGTGGGACTCCAACCCGAGACCTCACCCCATTATATTCAGATGAACAAGTCCTTGTTCTGAATAATCTGCTGGAACCAGGAAATGTTTATTGCAGGAATTGAATCAATATCAACAACAGTAGATTGGGCAATATCAGAACTGCTAAAGAATCCAAGAATCATGAGAAAAGCACAAGCGGAAGTTAGACAAGTGTTTCATGACCAAGGAGAAGTTGTTGAATCTGATCTTCTTCAGGAATTAAAGTACCTAAAGTGTGTCATCAAAGAGACTTTGAGAATACCCTCCTGCTCCGCTTTTACTCCCCAGAGAATGCAGAGAACCATGCCAAATCAACGGATATCACATTCCCGTTAAAGCCAAAGTGGTGGTGAATGGATGGGCAATTGGTAGGGATCCTGATTATTGGGTTGAACCTGAATCTTTTAATCCTGAGAGATTCCTGGACTCTTCCCTGGACTACATGGGGGCTGATTTCGAGTATATTCCTTTCGGTGCCGGAAGGAGGGGCTGTCCTGGAATGTTGTATGGCTTGGCAGGGATTGAGCTTCTACTTGCACAGTCGATTGGAAACTCCCTCATGGCATGAAAAACGAAGACCTTGACATGACAGAGGAATTTGGGGCCTCAGTAAGCAGGAAACATGACTTGTACCTAGTTCCTGTACCTTACAATCCATTCCCTGAAAAGAACAATAACCAAGGAGATGCTTTTTAATTAGCAAAATTGTTGCAGTTGCGTATGGCATATATGGGACTGCATATGAAAATAAGAAATTATCTACTTGGTTATATGTATTGTCCTTGTATGTTCCTTGGGAGGTCCAACCGCAAACTAAATTTGTAAACATTGGAATTCTAATAAATGTCCGCGCGCTGCTAATATCTTAATGCGAACTCAATTTTTTTAGCGGGCAACTGATTTTCCATTTTAAGACGGAATCATGTCACAAAAATATTCGCAAGGGAATTTATGGTCCGGGGACCATATAATAGTCTCTACTCCCGAATTTGTCGGGTTTTTCTCTCATCTCGTGCGAGTTTTATCTCCCAAACCTAGGGGCTACCCTTCTCTAGGGTTTCATTCTCCTTTTCTCACTGCTTTCCTGTCGAGTTTTTCTGTTTTGTTGTTGTGTTCTAGTGTTATGCGGGATACTATAAGACTCCCTACCCCAAACCTCATGGCAGTAGAGAGTAAGGCGGTGGTTTTAGCCGAGAGGAGACTGATGGGAAACCGTCCTAACTCCAACTCAGTTTGGTGGGGAAGCTGTGGACTAATCGTCCTTTCAACATGCAAGCGTTTATGCGGACGATGAAGATGGTATGGAAGCCGGATCATGATATGGAGATCTCTCAAATTGGATTCAAACCTGTTTGTATTCCAGATTTTTCACTGGCGTGATAGGGAACGGGTTCTTGAGAATGAACCGTGGAATTTCGATAACCAAGTGGTGATCCTGAGTGAGATTTCTTGGAACGAACAACCTTCTGATCTGTCCCTGGACCATGCCCCCAGGTGGGTTCGAGTATACAATGTCCCGTTCAATCTCAAGAAACCTAGGTTTGTCGAGTTGCTTGGGGAGAAAGTTGGTAGTTTTATTGAACTTGACAAAGAGGGAAGCTTAACTCAGGCTAAGTTCATCTAGTTTCGTGCCTCACTTGATGTTAAGTCCCCTCTCCTACGTGGTTCCCTCGCCCAAGGGAGTAATGGTAAGGAGGTTTGGGTCTATTTTAAATATAAACGGTTACCATGGTTTTGTTTTCATTGTGGATGCATGGGGCATGTTGCGAAGGATTGTACTGAGGTTGATGATGCTAATCTACTTAATCCCTTATTATTCCAATATGGGCATGATCTTAGAGCTTCCCCTGTGCGCAAACCTCCATTGTCACAGAATTCCGAAGAGGCTCCTTCTAGGTGAAGCGAAAATTGGTATTCAAACTGGCTGTTAAGGAATCTGTTCTCCCAACTCAACTGGCTGAGCAGACATGGGCAGATGCGGAGGTTGAGAGTGTGGAACTGACAGTTAAAAGGCCGATGGAGAGCGCTGATGACATTTTGGCACAGGATAGTGCGGTGGCAAATTTGGTGGGTTCGCTTCTCGAGAGTCCGATGAGTAAAATTGCAGCTCGTGTTCAGGGGTTTGGCCTGTCGGACGGTGGACAAGGGCAGGAGGGGCTTTGTAATAGTGTATCTACTGACAAGGAATTGCTTCTCAGGTCTTCAACTGGTGGATTAGACACGATTCCTGTATCACCCAATATCTTTGTCTCCCAATTGGTTTTATCGCAGACGGATACCACTTCCCTCACTTATGCTACTCAGAAATCTATTGACGGCAGTGTGGACAATTCTGGCACGATTGCTCCTTTGTCTGGTCCCTTCTTATCTGGTTTTAGTTTTGATGCAAGTTCTCACATGTCCACCAAGGTTTCGGTCTAGTCGAAGATGAGTAAGTCCCCAACTCTTCCTAGTTCTGATCCTCTTACGGAGGCTTCGGCCATCCTACCCATCGCACCTCCTTCTGAGGTTATGCCTGTACATCCTATTGGTCCTAAGGCTGGTAATAAGTGGAAGCGTTTTGCAAGGGCAACCCCGGTTGGCTCAAATATAGATAAAGTTGACGGTGGTGCTGCAAAACATAAAGCAATGGGAAATGAATGTATAGAAAAAAAAAGACAATGCGTAGAAACGAAAACTCCACAGCGTAAAACTCCGAGACAATGTGTGAATACCTGACCCAAAATTACTTCGCCTATTCACCTAATCCTTTCACCTTCTTCCTCGAGTCAATCCCATGACATTACAGTCGCCACCCAAATTTTATTAAGGACAAAACTTGGGAAAAACCTTCATGTGACTCCTTTAGGCCACATGGTCATGGCAAACCAAAGTCATGGGATCAGGGGTTCGTCACAGATGGGAAGGTGTTAGGCACCCATCCATGTTGGGTCGAGACTATGTGCAATTGCAAAATGCAAGTGTGCCTTGTGCAAGTGTGCAACTGTGCAAGTGCGGAAAATAAAAGAATGGGGGAGAAGAAGAAGAATTGGCTTGCATCCCACTGTAAAACCGAGACTACCTACGTACCCAAGTGACTGGGGTCAAAGCCATGTAGTTCTAAACATGGCACAAATCGGCCACTTGCATCATCAAAAGCATCAGCATATAATCAACAAAGATCAACCAAAATAAGGTTTAGTGTTACCTCTTGTAGCCCTCCTCTTGCTCCTTGCAATGGGTTGAGTTCTACACCCACCTTCTTTCCACTTCTAAGCTCAATGGTTGATCCTCTTCTTGACTCTTCCTTGCTGGATTACTGTTGATGCCTCCCACAAAATTTCTCCACAGTTTCTGCCTAAGAATGTATCTATCGACTTGGAGAGGTAGAGTTTCTCCAAGCACTCAAAGCTTATGGGCGTATGTGTGAGAAAAATTGTGTGTCTTGAAATGTGTGTGAGGGGTCCTATTTATAGTGTTCTGGGAAGCCTAGGGGCATGGACCTGCTTAAAGGTGAAGATTATGCCTGCAAATTTGGTCCAAAACCGCGTGGGATCAAAAAAAGAAACAAAATCGAGGGAAAAAATCATTCCAGGACACCCACAACCGCCCTGCCCGACAGTCATCGCCCGGATGGCCGCCATGCCCGGCGGTCATGGGCACAAAACCGCCCGAGCATGGCGGTCATCCCGAGATAGCTGCCGTCTCTTTCTAGTTTTGTATGTTCTTTCCATTTTTAGGTCCCAATCCACTCTAATTTAGACCTGATTTGATCCTACCGTGTAATTAACCCTGAACTACCCAGAATCACTCCATTACTTGATTGTGACTCCCCCCAATTATCTCCTAATTGATTGATTACACATTGACATCCATTTTAAGCAAAATCATACCAAAAATACAAAATCTATTTAAATGATAATTTAACTTTGATTTTTCACGAAAATCAGAGCTAAAATTAGCTTGCAAAAAATGTGTTAATAGGCTGGATAAACTCTGGAGAATTAACTTGGACCCTTAAACCCATTTCTAACCCAAAAATAAATCATCTCATTATGATTGGGTTAAAACAACTAAGAGAGCCCAAGTAACGAAATGAAATGTATTTTAATGTAAATAAACCTTATTATATGTTTTACCCTAAGGTTAAATCATCTCATTAATCCTAAGGTTTAAGTGCACAAAGGTTTAGATTATCAAAATACATTAATTCTACTAAATTAAATTCTTATCATGCCTTAACTCAAAATCAAATCATCTCATTAACCTCAAGTTTGAGCATGTTTGGAATCTACTTTTAGTAAAATATTCATGGGTCAAATTTGGGTGTTCACAGATTCTCCTCGTTGATGAGTCCTTAGGAACTAAGGACAAAACAACGTAAGAAAAGAACAACCAAATTTGAATGATAATGTGTAGTGTGTGTGCCAAGTTTTGGAGCATCCCATGCTCATCTTTAGGAATCATCTCATCTTGAAGTTTTGAGGGACTGGCCCTCGGTTTCTAGGAATCATCTCATCCTAGGTTTTCGGGAATCATCTTATCCTGAGGTGATAGAATCATCTCATCTATCAGGTTGTTGACAAGGAATCATCTCATCCTTGTTGGCTGGATTCTGTTTGGGAATCATCTCATCCCAAGCTATGGTTTCCGGGAATCAACTCATCCCGGGATGATAGAATCATCTCATCTATCGGGTTGTTGAAAAGGAATGATCTCATCCTTGTCGGCTGGATTATGTTTGGGAATGATCTCATCCCAAGCTATGGTTTCCGGGAATCATCTCATCCCGGGGCGATAGAATCATCTCATCTATCAGGTTGTTGACAAGGAACGTCTCATCCTTGCTGGCTGGATATTCATCGTTCGGTCTTTGGGAATCATCTCATCCCAAGGCTTTACGAGGATCAGGTCCTCGGCTTTGGTTTTGCGGGTACTGGGTACACGGCTTTTGTCTGGTTTCCTTATTGCGAGAGCTGGGTTCCCGGCTTCCGACTTGTTTGTCTCAAGGTCTGGTCACCTTAGGTTTGCAAGGGCTGGGCTCTTGGCTTACTGGTTTTCCTTATGTCTGGATCACTCATGACTGGACTCCCTCATGGTTTTCTCCCTCATTAGTGGTTTCCCTCATGTCTGGAATCCCACTATCTTTGGTTTGCCTTGCTCAACTCACAGTTCATCTTTGTCTGGACTCCCTCACATCTGGACTCCCTCACGGTTTTCTTCTCATTTGGGTTTACTGGGTTCCTGGCTTACTGGTTTCTCTTTGGACCGGGTCCTTCGTCTCATGGTCGGCTTGTTCTAAGCTCTACTCAGGGTTGTAGGGATTGGGTCCTTGGCTTTTGGCTGGACTCTCCTAACTAGGTTCCTCTCGTCTTTGGGTATCTCACATCTAGGTGTCATCTCATGGTCTGGTTGCCTCACTTTTAGGTTCCTCACATTCTCAGGTTTGGGTTGGATGTGTCTGGGTTATTGGTATTTCTGATTCCCTCATAATCTCACAGATTCTCTCATTATTGGATTGTCTGGACCATATGCCCCTATCTACAGAAATGGTGTGGGTGTTGCGCCCTTGAGACATACAAACAAAAAATGGAGGGGATGCCCATAGTATCTTGCTGAGAATTAAGAGGTGGGATTTAGTGTGCCCCTATCCTATCGGTTATCCTCGGGTGTTTCAACCTGACATCAAATGGGGAATGGGCTTATCGCGCCCTTGGGAATCGAGAGCGGGGTGACATACCCCTAGTACGCATTAAGGCCTGATGAGTTATTCACGCATGACATATAGAACATTTATTATTGCAAATTCAGGTAAAAGTCGACAGGTGCCCCTTATCTCAATGAACAGTTTGGTCCCACTAGACGGATGTAACCCTCTCCTTTTTCCTCTCTTTTTTTTTATGTTCCCTTCCCTATCCTTCCTCTCTCTCTCAATTTTTTCTCGAATTTTTCAGAATTTTTCGGGTGGCCCTGCCTTATCGACTGGCGCTCATAGAGGTGAATGACCGTCGTCGCCAGCAGTGGCGGTATTCACGACACGACCGCCGGTGGTGGTGGTGATGACCCCCTGGATCTTTCCTTTTCGGTTTTCAGTCCAGGACTTTAGGGTTTCCACGAATTCCACCAACCTAGGAATGATATAAGTAAGACCCTGGGTACCCAGACACATCTATAACTCGTTAGAATATCTTACAAACATATCTGAGGTAGCCATGATTGGAGATTTTCGTGCCAAAGTGCTCCAATGGATGGAGGATGTTCCCCCAAGAGCGTCACCTTGATTTCAATGTACCGGGGCTTTCGGCCTTAGTCAACCTGGGATTATGATCGCCGTGTGTTTTGTTTTGGCCTTTCTTTGGTGGAACTCTGCCCATTGGTGGATGAGTTTTGTGCGCTCCTTGAAACTCCGGTGCAGGATGATATTGCCATGGTTTCTCCTGCCGCAGTGACTGAGTCTGAGGTTAGTGCTTTATTGTTTGTTACTAATGAGCAGATGGAATACTTGCTAGGCAAGGATATGCATGTGAACTTGTCACCACTAGTCGATCAATATTCTGTAGAGATTGTGCTACGTGGGTATATGGAGTGCGACGCATCTTGGAAAGACGGGCATGATCATGCCTTAGATCTGGCGATGGTGTGTAAATTTTTGCTGAATGGTCGTTCTGGTACTTGCTCTTTAAGCATGGGTACACTAGTGGCCAAGTTGTTCAGTGGTCATAGCATAGTGCCTACTGTTCTAGGTGAAACTCTTGCTTTTCTGGACACTCTGACGGCTTATCCCGATTGGCCCATGACAGGTTCCCCACTGCTCCTCCAGGTATCACCTTTAACTTTCCTGCATCTTTGGAATTCATCTTCTTTCCCACTTATCTTATGAATATGTTTCTTTGAAGAAGTGGCTGTGCGATCATCTCAAATTGATCCCTCCTCCAAAATCTGGCTTGTATACTTCAGGGGAATACCATGAACGGGTCTCTTCCATTACTCCTTCTTCTTTCAAGGGATGGGTGATTTTCATGAAGCAATTAAAAGAACATCAAGTCATGTGGCACTGTCTTTGGTTCGGGATGCGAGAGGTGATCGTCCACACAGCTGGTCAAAAGGTCGTAGTACTCTCAGGGATTCTTCGGACTACCTTTTACTATCCATCTAGAGTAGTCAGACAATTTGGACATGATCAGATAATTCCTCCCCTTCCCCACTCGCCTCTTGACAGGTTAATGGGTGGGCGCACCATAAAGCTTTTGCAAGGGTACTGGAGTCTTCCCACAAGGATGAAGATTTGTAACATCGCCATTCTGTCTTCTTCCATGAATTATCAAAGGTGGTTAAAGAGGAGTGTGGGCGAAGTTGAACGAATTCTCTCGGTATAGAGACAGACTCTTAGGATCGAATGTCTGCCAGAAACCTGAGTCCCCTAGTGGTTATGAGGAAGATGCTTAAGCGTACTTAGATATTTTGCTTAGATGAGTATTTATGACATGTATAATGCATGCAAAATAAACGAGTGAATGAACTCCCATTTCCTTTCTTGTCAACCTTTGTTTTTTTTTTATTAAAAAAAAGACCGGACCCAAGTTGGGCTTCCAACATATCCTTGGCTCCTTATTACTTTTTCTTTTCCTTTTTTCGAGTGCAAAGAATCAGGTCTACATAGTTCTTTTTACATCAATTTAGATTACACATAGTATTTCTTTAACTGATCTAGATTGACTGGCTCTTGAAACTCGTTCCCATCGAAATCTCTGACTCTTGTTGCCCCCTTTGGTAGAATCTCCTTGATAATGTAAGGCCCAATCCATTTAGCCTTGAATTTGCCCCTAGGGTTGTGAACTGGTTGTCTTACTTCTTTTGGCACTAAATCCCCTTCCTTCAATCCTCTTTCCTTGACTCTTTTGTTGAAAGCCCGAGCTGTCCTTCTTTGGTATCCCTGCACATGATATAAGGCTGACAGTCTCTTTTCATCTTGGAATGCCAATTGATCAAGCCTTTCTCGCACCCATTCCATTTCAGGGAGGTTGCTTTCCCGGGCCACCCTCAATGATTGTACTTGGAGCTCTACAGGCAGCACGGCTTCCATGCCATACACTAAGGAATATGGAGTTGCGCCCGTGGAGGGTCAAATGGAGGTCCGGTATCCCCATAGAGCCAACATGTCTCCTCTCATGTGTGGGCCCTCATCTCCTTCATGCACTCCCTTCATGATCTGTTCTGCCTCCTTTATACCCACGTATAACAAGTGGACCCCCGTAGTCTTTTGTAAAGTTTTCTGGCGCATATGACATACCCTCCAGCTAATCTTCTTAGAGTCCTTTTTTCTTCAGCCGTTGTTCCCTCAGGGAATGTCCCTTCCCTAAGGTATTCCAATATGTGTTCATACCATTGGCCCGAGTCACCGTCATGTTCAACCTGAACATGTAATGGTTAATCTACCTTCGTAGTGGTGAGGGCCATGATGGAAGAGTTGTTGGGATTCAACTCATTCAGGTAACTTTCAAACCATGATTCACTCATCCCCTCTTTCCGACAGAAGGATGGCTTTCTTCTCCTTCGAGCTGTCAACGGCAAGATGATGGCACTGTTTGGCATCCCCATCATTGAAGAGAGTATGGCTAATGCGTTAGCGAACTAATTGTCTTTCCATGGTACACACTGGAAGTCAATTACTTCAAACTTGGAGGCCAGGGTCTGCAAGCAATCATGGTAAGGCACCAGCTTTTCTTCTTTGATCTTCCATTCTCCCTTTGCTTGGAAAATTACCAGGGCTGAACCTCCGAATACTCTCATCTGCTTGATTCCCATATTGAGTGCTATCTCCAAGCTAGTGGTGCATGCTTCATATTCAGCAACGTTATTCGTTGCCTTGAATTCCAATTTACAGGAAATCGGATAAGTCACTCCATCAGGAGACATGAGAATTACTCCTGTCCCAAAACCACTTGCGTTGGCCGCCCCATCAAAATGTATCTCCTAAATAGGTGTATCCAGGCTCATTATTTCTTCGTCCGGAAACTGTGGCTCGAATCTCTTATCATTCCCCACCGGCTGAGAAGCTAAGAAATCAGCTATGGCTCTTCCTTTGATGGCCTTTTGTGAAATAAACCGGACATTAAATTGTGACAGGATTGCCACCCATCTGCTTGTGCGGCTACTTGGCACTGACTTTGCCATTAAGTACTTAATAGAATCCATTCGGGAAATGAGCAAGACCACAGAGGAAATGTAATGGTGCCGGAGCTTTTGACAGGCCCATGTTAAAGCCACACACATCTTCTCCACCTTGTTGTAATTCAATTCATACCCATTTAACTTCTTGCTCAAGTAGTAGATGGCAGTCTCGATGCGATAGTCTGACACACATTAGGCTAGCATTGTCAAATATAACAACAGGGGTTTTCCTGGCCTGGGAGGTTGGAGTATTGGGGGTTAGACCAATACTTCTTGATTTGCTCGATGGAGTCTTGGCACTTGTCATCCCATACAACCGGAACTCCCTTCTTAAGTGTACGGTGGATGGGTGCATAAATGCTAGAGAGTTAAGCGATAAAATAGCTGACATATTGTATTCGCCCGAGAGAGCTTCGAACTTCTTTCTCACTCTTCGAGGTTGGCATTTCATGTATAGCTTTAATCTTGGAAAGGTCCACTTCTATACCTCGTTCGCTTACCATGAAGCCCAACAGCTTTCCTACTTGAACACCAAAGACACACTTCTGGGGGTTGATTCTCATGCCGAATTCACGACATCTCTCAAAGAACTTTCTTAGGTTGGCCACATGGTATTCCCGAGTCTCTGACTTCACAATCATGTCATCGACATAGACCTCGAATTTTTTATGCTTCATGTCGTATAAGAGTTTGGTGGCCATCCTTTGGTATGTTGCTCCGCCGTTGATTAACCCAAAAGGCATGACAATGTAACAAAATGTCCTCCATTCTATCCGGAAGGACGTTTTATGCATATCTTCTGGTGCCATTTTCACTTGATTGTATCCTGAGAATCAATCCATAAAGGATAACAATGCATGTCCAGCCGTTGCATCTACTAGAAGATCAATGTGCAGCAATAGGAACTCATCTTTGGGGCAAGCTTTGTTTAAGTCTCGGTAATCCACACACATTCTTACTTTCCCATCCTTCTTTGGTACTGGTACTATGTTGGCTAACCATTCAGGATACTCGATCACTTCTAGAAATCCGGCTCGAATCTGCTTCTCAACTTCCTCTTTTACTTTTAAGGCCCACTGGGTTGGAGACGACGGGTTCTCTGCTTTACTGGCTTAGCACCAGGGAAGAGCAGAATCGATGTTGGGCGATGGCTGGATCAATACCTGGCATATCCTCGTAGGACCATGCAAACACATCTACATACTCTTTGATCAAAGTTGCCAGGTCATCTTGGATCTAATTTTCGAGAGCTGTGCCAATCCTTGTGATCTTTGGATCAATATCAGTGCCCAGATTGATTTCAATAGAATCCGGGAGTTCATTCATCTCATTACATTCACATATATTATGAAAACAATAAACACCATCACAAAAAACATCCAACCACGCAAAAGAGTGCCTCATTTCATTACTATAGGATATGAAGACATCATCATTTTCTAAGGTTTCTGGAACAAGAAAAACTAAAATTAAAGGGACCATTATCTGATTCCTTAGTTACATCATCAGGCTCACAATCTATTTCGGATCCACTCTCAGACTCAGAGGTTATGAAAGGATCTGTGCCAGCTTCTTTTTCCTCTGTCTTGAAGATGATGCTGGATCTGTGCCACTCCCAGTTCCTGTCCGCCCACCGTGGTGTCTTGGGTGATAATTCTTGCAAATCCGCTCTCCTCTTTTCCTTCACCAGTGCTAAGCATAAAACGGTCTTCCTCATGCATCCTTTCCACAAGGCTGACTTTTTTGTTTTTATTCTAGCTAGGCAATATGATCTCCTTTTGTTCCACCAAATCTTGAATCCTGTGGCGGAGTTGAAGGCACTCATCAGTAGTGTGCCTGTTATTTGGTGGAACTCACAATATTTTATTGCGTCTCCTCTAACAAGTGAGTCAGATTTAGGCTCTAGAGGTCGTAGCAGGCCTCGCTCCAAACGTTTCTTGAACATCCTCCCTAGAGACACAGACAAAGGGGTAAACTTTCTGGGTTTAGGTCCAGCTTGAGCGGTCACATAATTTACTCCAGCCAACTTCTTTCCCAGGGCCAGACTTGGGCTTCCTCTGAGTGTGGACGTGCCCATGGGCACCTTGATCTTTCCTGAATTGATGGTGTCTTCTAGTTGCATCCCCGCCCCAACAAGGGCTTTGAAATTGGCATAGTAATTTCCAACCATACGATCATAATATGCCGGCTGTAGATTCTTGATGACCATCTGCATCTGGTCTTCCTCGGTTAGTATGCTTACCATTAACGATGCCTTACCGCGCCATCTCGAGATATAAGCAGAAAATGTTTCATGGGGCTCTTGCTTGGTTGTCTCGAGATCCCTCTTAGTCACATCCACCTTGATGTTATAACCATACTGGTTCGTAAAGTCCTTGCAGATGTAATCCCATTTGTTAATTCTGCTCTCGTTCAAGGTCGTGAACCACTTCAAGGCTGCCCTCGATAGAGTCCTTTGAAACAATTGAACCATCAGTTCTGGTCCTATCCCCACAGGCTGCAGTATCCTCACATAGATTTTTAAATGAGTTATAGGGCATCCCATTCCATTGAATTTCTCAATGTCAGGCATCTTAAACTTCTCAAGTAGCGGGCTTCGGGGAACAAAGATAAGCGATCTAGGTTCCAGTCATCTTCCTTCCTCTTTATGGTTTTCAGCAGCTCCTCCACTCTCTTGAGCCTTTCCTCATCTTCTTTGGGCCCTCGAATCATCGAACCACCGCCTTGTGTCAATTCCCCATCACCATTTTCTTTTGAAGTCTGTCCCCTATTACTCCTAGGGGACGTAATCCCATACTTCAGCATCATCAATGCATCCCTCACAGTTGGATCTTGCAGCAGGGATTCCACGGTCACATCTGCCTTGGTGGTGTTATCTTCACTCATCTTGCACTAGTATTGAGGGAAGATAGGTGTGAAAACTCTGGGTACCCAATGTTAGTTATATGCCCAAAAGCCAATCTATAGATGATTGTAGTCATGTATATACATTGAGGTTATTCCAATAAATATGATTATGAGATAATTGCTTGCACATATTTATAACCCTAGTTTATACTTGATGTATTCTTAAATGTCCCTAGTCGGTTATTATTACTGATGGGTTGTAATAATAAATTAAGACTAGCGTATGTTGAGAATTTATATGTGATATGGATTCTACATACGGGTACAAGTTAGAGAACTTGTGGACCGGACCGACCCACATAAGAACCCTACATGGAACGTTATATGTATGTCATCAGTGGTTCTTATAGATGTATTGTCCTCCGACCTGAGATCGTCAAGGTATCCAACATATGAGTCATGTACTTTGATATTATTCCTAGTCATCCGTAACTGGGTGGACATAAGGGTAGTCATTGGGTATATGATGAGTATGTAGTGGGTTTTGATTGATCAAGAGGTGATTCGTCCGACCCATATAACGGGTATACTATCAGATGGTTTCTTGATAGAGTTGAACTGTTAAATGCATGGCCATGCTCGGATTAGGTGATATGGTGATATCGCGGGTATCCGTTTTATACAGTTAACTCAGGGATCAAGAAACATAGATTAAACATATACGAGATTGACATATTCCATGTCTCGTGTTTGATCTTGGTAATGGGACGAAAGGACGATGACATGTTCTGAGGCATAGAGAATCAGTACCGATCTTGTCGTTCGGGTAACAATGATGTGTTGCTAGACGCCGCTCTTTGTTTATAATTGTAAAATGAGATTTTACAATTATTGCCGGACGTTACAAGTGCCTACAGGGTCACACACAAAGAACTGTTGATTCGAGCAGTTGGTTGAACCGTGGTTGGACCATGGTTGGACTGGGTGTGGTTGGACCGTGGTTGAATCGTGGTTGGACCATGATTGAACCAGGGTCGTTTTGGGACAATAATTATCAGAATTATTGACCAGAGATTAGTGGAGAGGAGTGTTTATGTCTGCTTATGCCTTAATGGTGGACATGACAATGAAGCGTCATTATCGTGGGCCATTAGTGTTGGCCATTTACTTATGCACTAATTGAGGGGTTAGTGGCTAAGTGATCTGATCATATTTGCTGCTCCCTCCCCTCTCTTTGCACGTTTTTCACAGCACCAAAAACACCTCCTCCTCTTCTTCTTCTTCCTTGTGAAAGATAGAAGAAAACCACATACACAAAAGGCACCCGGTTTTCTTGTTGCTAGCACATCAGTCCGGGGAGCTCGAGGCTTGATTCGTATGACGATTCCAAGCCAATCACGGTTCGTGTGGATACCGTAGAGGAGCCAGGCCGTTGTTTTGCTCATGCTGATTCCATACACAAGTTAGGTGAAAGATCCTAACCTTCCAGGTATGTAAAAATTGTTATTCGGTTTATGCATGCTTCACTTGGTTCTTGGATAGTTTCCCTTGTTTCCGCTGCTTGTTGTGCTTGTTATGAATGTCATAATAGCTCTAGGGAAACTTACACCCAAGGGGATCACTCTCTCTCTTTTTTACGGTAAAGGTCATGAAGGAGGCACTCTATTTACAATTACTTGAATCCACAATAATATACACCCAAATGCACATGCCACTTATTGATTGATAATGCATGAGATGCTCAGGGTATGCAGCTGGTTGGGGGCCAAAAGATTGCCGCTAGGGAATAGGTTGGCCTACTCACATATGATTATGGATATCGCATGAGGTCCAAGGCCTATTAATCCCTATCATTGCTAAGCATCAGGAAATAGGTTCACTCAAGCCGCCATCGCTTAAAGAAAGCATTGTGGTGGACTTGGATTCCCCTGCGCTCTTACGGTAAAGGCTTCACATCAATCATCATGAATGTAGGGCACTTATGATGACAAGTAAAAGGCACACAAGAATCTACAATTGCACAAAGTCTCTTGAACCCACTACTTCCCCAGCGGAGTCGCCAACTATGAATACCCGACCCAAAATCACTTGGGCCTATTCACCTAATCCTTTCACCATCTTCCTCGGGTCAATCCCATGACATTGGAGTCGCCACCCAAATTTTATTAAGGAAAAAACTTGGGAAAAACCTTCATGTGACTCCTTTAGGCTACACGGTCATGGCGAACCAAAGTCATGTGATCTGGGGTTCGTCATAGATGGGAAGGTGTTAGGCACCCATCCATGTTGGGTCGAGACTATATGCAATTGCAAAATGGAAGTGTGCCTTGTGTCAGTGTGCAAGTGTGGAAAATAAAAGAATAGGGGAGAAGAAGAAGATTTGGCTTGCATCCCGTTGTAAACCCGAGACTACCTACGTACCCGAGTGACCAGGGTCAAAGCCATGTGGTTCTAAACACGGCACAAATCAGCCACTTACATCATCAAAAGCATCAGCATATAATCAACAAAGATCAATAAAAACAAGGTTTAGTGTTACCTCTTGTAGCCTGATAACTTCTAAATATTAGTGTTTTTATGATGGTTTTGAATGGCTTTTTCTATGTATTCTTGATCGATTATGTGTATAATCTTTATATTATCGTGTTTTTTCATGCATTGAGTCAATTAGTACTTCAATTTTGCTGATTAAGTGTTTTTACAGGAATTTATCGTTTTTATTGAAGCATTGAAGCTTTTTAGCCAAGTTTGGAAACCAGGCCCAATTTAGAAAACTTTCTGTAGTGAGCAGAACCAACAATTTGTAAGATTTAGAGAGTTCTAGGCATCAAAATTAAGTGATACCAAATAGAGACAAAACTAGACTTTCAGATCTTTCTATGGATTAAATTTCATAATTTTTGGACGAGTCTACAAGGAGCAGTAATTATTTTAATCCTGCCCAAGATGCAGATTTTCCTGTGCTGACCCAGGCCCAGTTTTTCAGCAATATCTTGAGCTAAAGAAGTCCAATTGATGAGTTCTTTTTATGGAAACAAAGCTGAGTGAATTATCTAGAACTTTGTAGAAGAGCCTAATGCCCAGTTTGGACGTCTTCTAGAAGTTAAGTGGCGTGAAGTTTTGGGTCAGAAAACAGCCAAAAGTCCAACTTGGAGTGCAAGTCAAGAATTCAATTTTCATTCAAAGTAGGAGAGCTCCACCTACTTCTAGCAGCTAAAGACAGTATAAAAGGAGCCCCTAGGTCGACATATTGAGGAGGCAGAAGCCAGAGGGCGAAGGTCTGCCGAATTGGTTAGTTATTAGGTCACATACACTAGTAGGGTTAGGGTTTTCACTCTTTTGGATCCTCTAGGTGGTGCCGAATTCCTTATCCTATTTCAAAGGTTATTCCCCACAACAATTCAACATTTTTCCAGCAAGATTTGAAGGTTTAAAGTCACAGAATCACCAGTCCAATTGCAGCAGAAGTCGTCACCAGAGGAGCACAAGTCGACGCCATCATCACCAACAGAAATCGGCTACCCGACTTCACTACTCTCTCTTTTATTCGATTTTCTTTCTGTTTAATTGTTTAGTTGATGAATTCTTGTGAGATTTTGATGATTTGCTATTTTATTATGATGAACTAATTCTCTATTCTAGGATTAGGGATGTAGCCAATTACTTCTATGGTTTTATTATATATGGATTGAAGTTTATTCAATTGATTGTGTTGATTGTTCAATCTTTGTGTGCCGAATTTATTATCTACTTTGGATTGATTCTTATTAATTGCAACACGCGAGAGCTGCGTGATTTATATGATGATACCTAGAAGAACATAGATTGATTGAGGCTAAAATATGCGAGAGCTGATAGTTTCCACAAAAATCAGAGCTAAAATTAGCCGGCAAGAAATGTGTTAATGGGCTGGATAAACTCTAGAGAATCAACTTGGACCCTTAGACCCATTTCTAATCCAAAAATAAATCATCTCAATATGATTGGGTTAAAAAAAACTAAGAAAGCCCAAGTAACGAAATGAAATGTATTTTAATGTAAATAAACCTTATTATATGTTTTACCCTAAGGTTAAATCGTCTCATTAATCCTAAGGTTTAAGTGCACAAAAGTTTAGATTACCAAAATACATTAATTTTACTAAATTAAATTCTTATCATGCCTTAACTCAAAATTGAATCATCTCATTTACCTCAAGTTTGAGCATGTTTGGAATCTACTGTTAGTAAAATATTCATGGGTCAAATTTGTTATTCACACAAAGCCACATACCAAAGCTAAACCTTTTGAACTATAACCATGTATAAGCAATAACAAATTTGACTGAGGTATCCTTGTTGCATCTCCTGCCCGAAAAAGGATTGTTATCATAACTTATTAGGTGGTACACATGATACCTGAGAGGCAGCAAGGTTTATTGTTGAGGCATGTTCGAATGCTACCTATCTAATGGTTCAGGTAAGGACTTATAAACTTCGGTATGTGGTTACTGCCTGGGGTACTCGGGTTGTTGTCTTGTTGGTTGCTGTGATAACTTGCTTGGTTGGGGATTGTGTTGTTTGCCACCTTGTTTGTTGATATGTTGCTGATGAACTATAATGTGTTCTATGTGATGTCTTGGTTGCTTGTGGTATGCTTTGGACATATGCTGGTGCATGATGTTGTTAGGCCTCGGGCCTTGTTGTGATAAATATGATATTGGTGCACAATGTTGGTACATGCTGGTGTTAGTAATATGCCCAAAAGCCAATCATGGATGACTATTTGAGTCGTGTATATGCATTCAGGTTATTCCACTAAGTATCGTTTATGAGATAAACGCTTGCACATACTTATAACCCTAGTATATAAATATATTTGATATGTATATTCTTAAATGTCCCTAGTCGGTTATTATTACGGATGGGTTGTAATAATAAGTTAAGACTAGCGTTTGTTGAGAATTGCATATGTGATATGAATTCTACATACGGGTACAAGTCGGAGAACTTGTGGACTGGACCGACCCACATAGGAACCCTACATGGAATGTTATATGTATGTCATTAGTGGTTCTTATAGATGTATTGTCCTTTGACCTGAGATCGTCAAGGTACCCAACATATGAGTCATGTACTTTAATATTATTCCTAGTCATCCGTAACTAGGTGGACATAAGGGTAATCATTGGGTATATGATGTAATATGTAGCGGGTTTTGTATGATCCAGAGGGGATTCGTCCGACCCATATAACGGGTATATTATCGAGTAGGTTTCTTGATAGAGTTGAACTGTTAAATGCGTGGCCACGCTCGGATTATGTGATATGGTGATATCACGGGTATCCATTTTATACAGTTAACTCGAGGATCAAGAAACATAGATTAGACATATGAGATTTTACAATCATTGCCGGACGTTACAAGTGCCTACAGGGTCACACACATAGAACCGATGATTCGAGCAGATGGTTGAACCGTGGTTATACCGGGTGTGGTTGGACCGTGGTTGAACCGTGGTTGGACCATGGTTGAACCAGGGCCGGTTTTGGATCAATAATTATTGATCAGACATGAGTGGAATGTTGTGTGTGTTGTGCTGGAAAGAAAGATAGGAGCAGCATTATCTTGTCTAAGACATGATTTAGTGGGTGATGGGCCAAAGGGGGTAGGCCATGACTTGCACTATCTTGTGTCTCCACTTGGTTTTGAATGATCAGATCATTCATCTCCTTCCTTGGCTTGGCTGAACGTTTTTTTGCTGCTCCCTCTCCTGCCTTGTGCTTGTTTTTCAGTCCACACACATACATCACCATCTCTTCTTCTTTGAGAAAGAAAGGAAGAGCTAAAACACACCTTACACACAGCCCCGGTTTTGTTGCTAGCACTTCAGTCCGGGGAGCTCGAGGTTTGTTTCGTGGGACGATTCCAAACCGTCACGATTCGTGTGGATACCGTAGAGGAGCAGGGCTTCTTCTTGCTCTAACTGATTCGTTCCAGCCTTCGTCTTGGTCTAGATGATTTGTTCCAGCAGTTGGGTGAAAGATCTCAACCGAACAAGGTACGAAATTTTATTATACGGTTTATATGCTTCACATGTGGTTCTTGGTTTAGTTTCCTAGCTTCCGCTGCTTGTCTAGCTCATTATGAGTGTCGTAATAGCTTCTAAGGAAACTTACAGTGGTAGCGGAGCCTTCTTGTGAAGCTCTAAACCGTATAAGTGATTCATATGTGATATGATCACCTTAGAATGTGTAGAAATCATTTTGTGTATGTGATATGCCAAATGATTTTGAACATGATGTCTTTGTGTTTTGTCAAATGATAAGTTGGTATATGTGTCTTGCCATTCAAATATATTCATATGCTTGATATGTCTTAGTGAATATGCATGATATGTTCTATGTGATAAAGCTTGATCATGTCATATTGTCTTCAATTGTATGTATGTGATACATATGTTGTTGAGGTTGATTTGTCAAAAGTGTTTTGACAACAAGAGGTTGATTGATATGAGATATCAATCAAGATGATTATGGCAGTAGGTCGAAGAGTTCGACTAAGAAAAACCTAGTGTCGGTTTGTGTTTCGAACGATTGTCATTCAAGCAATGTTTGGCCAAAACATCGATGTTGCTGTGACCAACATCGATGTTGGCATGAAGATTGGGCTTGGCCGAATCTCCAAAACATCGATGTTGTGTGATCAAACATCGATGTTTTTCAGGAGACACTCAACAACATCGATGTTTAAATGTTAAACATCGATGTTATTTGAGCTCGGCGAAATTGGTTTGAGTTCCAGAGCTCCAACAACATCGATGTTTGAGTGTCAACATCGATGTTCTTGAGTTCCAGGACCCAAACATCGATGTTTAAATGTTAAACATCGATGTTATAATGCTACTGCCAAGATATTGAACTTTCAAGTACTCAAAACATCGATGTTTTAATGTCCAACATCGATGTTTTTGAGCTACTGCCAAAAGGTTTGGAGTTCAAGTACTCAAACATCGATGTTTAAGTGTCAACATCGATGTTTTATGCATTCGGCAACCTCCA
>JAKUCV010006451.1:0-17363 GCA_028386065.3 Turnera subulata
TCCTAACTTATCTTTTTCTTCTTGCTTGATCTTGTCACATCCATTCTCATCCATTCTTGAACTCTTTAATGTCATAAGGCTTGGTCTTGATTATTTCTTTTTGGTCCATAATAATGATCATCTTAATACAAGGTTGATTTGTCATTATCAAAACCTGAATGAGATAAAGAGATGTTAGCAAAACATTATTTTCAACACATACCCTTTATTATCATTTTTTTACCGAGAATATTATATCGTACGTATATCCGATTATAGTTTCGGTACCATACTTTAATTAAATCTCTTTTCAAAATATTTTCATAAAATAATTTATAATTTCCAAAATTATAGTTTCCATAATTTTTCCAGAAGAGTAATAACCTATTTATAATTTTCAGAAAATATTATATAGTATTTATCTTTTTGGTCTAAATATACATAATAGTATTTTCCAACATAAAATACTTTTCCAAAAAAATTATATTATTATAATATATTTTCAAAACTATTACTTTTGTATACATATTTTTCAAAAATAGTTAATTACCGTAATTTTCTGAAGTAATAACGTATGTACAGAAGTTTCCAAAAAATACTTTCAAGGTATATATATTTTTTCCAAATAAGCATAATACTACTTTTCCAAAACAAATATAGTTTTCAAGGTATTTATACATATATAAATATATGTATTCAAAAACACCAAAACTCATCATATTTCCCAAAATATATTTTTCTAATATATATATATTTATATCTTTTAGAATTTATATATTTTTGTTTTTATTTATTATCATTTTTTTAATTAATTAATTTTTTTAAAACTGGGTTGGGCCGTGAATAGTGCTAGATCAGGTCTTGCACAGTACCAAGCCCAGACCCAACCAGGCCCAGACTCAGCCCATGCGCAGCCCAGTCCAAGCCTAAGCCCACAATCCAGCCCAAGCCTAAGCCCACAATCCAGCCCAAGGTCCAACTCCCACTACTCGGGTCAACCCGACGACCCGCGACCCATGTCCGGGTCGTCTTCCTCACGAGCTCACCTTCATTTGCAGAGGCGGCAGCGACACGGGACGGCGAGAAGACGACGGTGGCGAGGCGTGCACGACGGTCTGCAGGCGGGGAAGGGCGACGGCGGTGGACTGCTGTCGGCGCCAGCGGTGACGAGGTGGTTGTTGGTGGTGGAGTCGCGGCGGTTGCTCGTCGTTGGTGGAGGTCGTCGCTGCAGCAGAGATCGGCGACGAGCTCGGTACTGCTTCGTCAGGCGGCGGCTGGCGTGTTGCAGCAGCGGGGGAGCACGAAGGAGGAACGGCGGGCGGCGGCGATGCGAGGAGGAAGAAAGGAAGAGGGTGGCGCGTTGGCGGCGATCTCGGCCTTCCCATCGTCGGCTGCTGCCGTCTCGCGCGAGGAGGAGCGGTGCGAAGCGGCTTCCACCGGCGGTAGGAGGAGCTGGTGGTTGGTGAGGCGTCGGCCGGTGGTGGATCGGGCGGCACTCCTCTCCCCCCTTTTTTTCTTTCTTTTCTATTTCCCTCTTCTCTCTTTTTTTTTCCGGTTTCAATTATTTTTTTTCTCTTCTTTCTTTTCCTTCTTTTCTTTTTTTCTCTCTTTTTTTTCTTTCTCTTTTTCTCTTCTCCTCTACCTCTTCCGATTCCTGCTTCCTTTCAACTTTTATAAACGTAAAATTACTATTACACTTGTGAGAAACAATAATGCAGCTTGTCTGCATTACGGAGCGAGTCCGGTCCGGACCAGAAAATAACTGATACCCCCTTAGTTATTTTCCGGTGTATTTTCCGAGAAATTCCGAAACCCCAAAAATACCAACTTAGGCCCGAAAAATCCACGGGAAAATCACGAGCGCGGGAAAACTCTCGGTTTCGAAAAACGACGCCCGATTTACCTTGAATTAATTACCCAACATTAATTCAACAGTAAATCACGGTAAAAAGACTTTAACAGTCCCGGTAAAAATCTAAAATTTTACCCGGGCTGTTACAGTCTACCTACCTTAAAAAGAATTTCGTCCCCGAAATTCCATCTTATCCGTGGGTCCTACCACGGTAAGCTTCTGGCACACTCTGCCAGGTGTCCAACCTCAACCCGAGATACCGCTTATACCCTTAAGCGATATCTCGTCCTCTATAAGAACCCAGCCTCATGACTGGCATACTCACACACAGTCATGGACTCTCCACTGAGATCAAGAACAACCTCAGACTCCGAGAACAACAGCTACATCGGTGGCACTGCCTTCCCGACAAGCTCCGATGAAGAACCTCCGAGGAAACGCTTCAAGACGAACATCGTCGGCCTGAAGGAACACATGGTCATCTCCAGCAGTCGGCGAAAGAAACGTGCTCCCAAGAAAGCTGAGGATCGAAAGGGCAAGGCAATAGCTGAGAGCAGCACTCCGCAGCAGACGTTGACGCAGTTGAACGTCTCACTGAAGAAAATCAGCTCGGCGGTGTTGCAGATCGAACTGGCGTGCGCGGAGCTCTTCCCTCACATGAAAAATGTCCAAAAGCTTGTAAAAGATCTAGAGAAGCAAGTAACTCCTTAGAGTACTTCTTCTCCTGTTGTAAAACCTATTATAAATTAAATAAAATAAATTTCCTTTCTAAATCAAAAATTCTTGTGTTACGAAAACTTATGTTAAACGAAAAATTAAAACATCTCAAGGCAAAATAAAACTTAACAATAAAAATATAAAATCAAAGATTAAGAAATCAAAAATAAAACTCGTTTAGCAAAATCAAAACAAAAAGGAATTAAAACAAACATGTTTCATGCTCGGCGCGCAAATCGGTCCTAAGCATCCCCGATCCTGAGAAACGTGACACGCGCGACTAACGGTGACGTCGGTTTCCCACGTGAAAAAGGTATCCGTTAACTCAGAAGGCGATGATCACGAGCATGTCCTGTGTCCCTCGAAAGAAACGTACCCACTTGTTCACAATTTCCGCATGAGCCAAAAACGTCTGTCAAGCCTCGTATCTCTCCACGGTGTCCGAACAGCTGCAAACTTGTCGCACATGCACTCCGCTCAAGGTGTGGTCCCATCCGTCTAGCCCCAACGGTCACGAATGCATGTGATAAAAGATGCAGGAAAAATATAGTAAAACCATGAAAAGAAAAGACAAAGTAGCCAGAGCGAAAGAAAATCATACGATGGAAAAAGGCTGAAAAACTCTGGCATGGTAGTCCGAAAAACGTGTAAGGTAACAAGGCAATAAATGAAAGCAACGGCAAATTTTCAAAAAGCAAATCTTGAAAATCAAAAACGGTAATCACGCTCCCCATAAGAGTATAAAAGAAGGAGCGGTGATGTGTAAATCATCAAAAGCATTTTAAAAGCAAACAAACCGTTCAGACAAATAACACACAACATTCGTAAAACAAAACCCCACACGTCCAAAACAAGATGCCTGCTCCCTCATCAGTCTTCTTCGTCGAAGGTGCCAATCTTGGCAGAAGAAACCGGCTGGCGTATAGCATGATCAACGAACGTCCAGAAGAACTACCGAACGAGCTTGGCAGAATGCCGCGTCTGGTCTTCGTCGACGAACTCTACTCGTCGCGGTTCTTCATCACTCCCATGGAAGAGACCTTCTTCCTGGAGGACCATGGCACTCTAAGGACCTCCTACTACGGATCGGCAAACTCCGTGATGTTCTTCATCTCCGAAAGGCTTCAGGAGTTCAACCTGGAGTCCACTTGCCAAACTGTGGAGCAAGGTGCCTACTACCAACTCTTGATGACAGCCCAGAGCATGCCCGGAATGACTCGACTACCTCCAACTTGGCCAAAGGCCCGACTACTGGTGTGGAACTGCAGAGGAGTTGCAAGGTGTTCCCAAGAGTTCTCACGTACTCTGAGGGACTTGAAGAACCAATACAAACCAAACATGGTTCTTCTCACTGAAACCCAGTGGCAACCTCAAGACGATCACGGTCTCATCCCACTTCGGTTCCCTCAAGCTGACCGGTTCGAGATTCCTGGCCAGAACGACAGGGGCGGCATGTGGTTCTCGTGGAGCGACAGGATCACGGTCTACATCAACAACGACCCAAACAGTTTCAGGGTCAACGTCGTTCCAAAGCGATAAATGTATTTTCTTTATTTTTATAAAATATCAAATATCAATGTAATATTTTCGTCTTGTAATCAAAATATCAGTATTATTAGTAATATTTGTATTTTCGCTTATTTATGGCATCATTACCTCTTATGTGTATGTTCTGCGACAGCTGGCGTGCCTTGACTGGATCCATAATGCACTAACTAAAATGATATAAAATAATAAACAATGGAGCGAACTATGCAAACAAGACAACAAACACACAAAGACTGCCCAACAAGACCTAACGCCCGCTCCGCTACCAAAATGAAACGCCCCGACCGGTATTTACTGTACACAGTAAGCACGTGCCGGAACTGTGACGACCCAATCAAAACAAGCCCAGCATACAGTGTATACCTCAGTAACTTGGGCTCAACAGCCCAAAAACAATAACGACAATAATATCATAACCGGCCCAATGGCCCAACAATAGTAAAACAATGCACAGTGGAAGACCTAATAACTCACAAAGACACTGTACGCAACACTGATGCAAACTATGGATCCGAGCTCTGTCCAAGGGATAACGCCGCAGCCTGTCTGGAATGCACCAAACCTGTACCGCAAATAACTCATCCTACGGGATGAAAGCCCGCAGGTGAGGGGTGAGTCAGAAGTGTTCACCGACGAAGGATAAGCAGTGATATGCAAGCACCCGTAATACAGTAAAGCAAATCAACAGCACATCTCAAATAAGACTGCCAAGGCCAAAAGAATATTTAACATAATTTCCAATTTTATTTTCTGGGTCCCCGTCACTGGACAAACTAGGGTCGTACCAGGTTATCAATTAATTCCGGATGCCAGGTCAAAGAACCATACCATATCTTACTATACCGAGACCACGTCCCAAAACCGGATATTTGGTATATCCAAACCACTAGGTATTCGGTATACCCCAACCACAGGCATCAACATGCCAACCGGATATTCGGTATATCCGAACCACTGGGTATTCGGTATACCCCAACCACAGGCATCAACATGCCAACCAAATCAAGTAACCAAACCAAGTAACCGACCATAGCATCCCAAAATTAATTTTCAAACCATCGGGTCGTACCACTACTTTCCTCATGACAATTGTATCATCATCTCAAATCAATTCCAATTTCCAACTTCCAATTTCCATTCCTCAAATATCCATATCATAGTTTATTCCAATTATCTAATCACAACACTGACTACCGACAACAGTCACAATATCCCTAACAGTCAAACAATTATCCAACTTCCTATTAGCTCAGGTTACACAATAGACCAATCCAACAACATTTTCATAACATCAATTACTCACAGACCAACATCAATCACAACACCGTATCCAAGAGTCCAATAACAGTCAACGCAGCGGTTCAATCAAGCAAATCAACATCATAGCAACAGCAGCAATAACCATAGCAGCCAAATAACTAACACAATTCCATATTATCAAATATCCACCAACAATACGTATAACACCAATTATTCACAATTAACAGCTCATCAAATTATTCACACGTCCAGTAGCACAGTCCAACAACAACAACATCAGTAACCATAACAGTCAAATAACCAACAATGACCCTCTCAGCAGTTCATTCAGACAGCAAAATACACAAAGTATCACAGGCACATATCAAGGGTTATCCATCCTCACCTTGGCCGATTACTCAACTCTGAAGGAAATGACCGGTCCAAAGCCGGGTCCTCCGGGAACTGCCCGATATCAAACCTATACAACAAAACAGTATATGTTCACATAAGATGCACATAAGAGTATGTCATGATGCCAATACTGCGAAATAATCTCTTCCCGGTTCATACCCTTTATTATCATTTTTTTACCGAAAATATTATATCGTACGTATATCTGATTATAGTTTCGGTACCATACTTTAATTAAATCTCTTTTCAAAATATTTTCATAAAATAATTTATAATTTCCAAAATTATAGTTTCCATAATTTTTCCAGAAGAGTAATAACCTATTTATAATTTTCAGAAAATATTATATAGTATTTATCTTTTTGGTCTAAATATACATAATAGTATTTTCCAACATAAAATACTTTTCCAAAAAATTATTTTATTATAATATATTTTCAAAACTATTACTTTTGTATACATATTTTTCAAAAATAGTTAATTACCGTAATTTTCTGAAGTAATAACGTATGTACAGAAGTTTCCAAAAAATACTTTCAAGGTATATATATTTTTTCCAAATAAGCATAATACTACTTTTCCAAAACAAATATAGTTTTCAAGGTATTTATACATATATAAATATATGTATTCAAAAACACCAAAACTCATCATATTTCCCAAAATATATTTTTCTAATATATATATATATTTATATCTTTTAGAATTTATATATTTTTGTTTTTATTTATTATCATTTTTTTAATTAATTAATTTTTTTAAAACTGGGTTGGGCCGTGAATAGTGCTGGACTAGGTCTTGCACAGTACCAAGCCCAGACCCAACCAGGCCCAGACTCAGCCCATGCGCAGCCCAGTCCAAGCCTAAGCCCACAATCCAGCCCAAGCCTAAGCCCACAATCCAGCCCAAGGTCCACCTCCCACTACTCGGGTCAACCCGACGACCCGCGACCCATGTCCGGGTCGTCTTCCTCACGGGCTCACCTTCATTTGCAGAGGCGGCGGCGACACGGGAAGGCGAGAAGGCGACGGCGGCGAGGCGTGCACGACGGTCTGCAGGCGGGGAAGGGCGACGGCGGTGGACTGCTGTCGGCGCCAGCGGTGACGAGGTGGTTGTTGGTGGTGGAGTCGCGGCGGTTGCTCGTCGTTGGTGGAGGTCGTCGCTGCAGCAGAGATCGGCGGCGAGCTCGGTACTGCTTCGTCAGGCGGCGGCTGGCGTGTTGCAGCAGCGGGGGAGCACGAAGGAGGAACGGCGGGCGGCGGCGAAGCGAGGAGGAAGAAAGGAAGAGGGCGGCGCGTTGGCGGCGATCTCGGCCTTCCCATCGTCGGCTACTGCCGTCTCGCGCGAGGAGGAGCGGTGCGAAGCGGCTTCCACCGGCGGTAGGAGGAGCTGGTGGTTGGTGAGGCGTCGGCCGGTGGTGGATCGGGCGGCACTCCTCTCCCCCCTTTTTTTCTTTCTTTTCTATCTCCCTCTTCTCTCTTTTTTTCCGGTTTCAATTATTTTTTTTCTCTTTTTTTTTCCTTCTTTTCTTTTTTTCTCTCTTTTTTTTCTTTCTCTTTTTCTCTTCTCCTTTACCTCTTCCGATTCCTGCTTCCTTTCAACTTTTATAAACGTAAAATTACTATTACACTTGTGAGAAACAATAATGCAGCTTGTCTGCATTACGGAGCGAGTCCGGTCCGGACCAGAAAATAACTGATACCCCCTTAGTTATTTTCCGGTGTGATTTTCCGAGAAATTCCGAAACCCCAAAAATACCAACTTAGGCCCGAAAAATCCACGGGAAAATCACGAGCGCGGGAAAACTCTCGGTTTCGAAAAACGACGCCCGATTTACCTTGAATTAATTACCCAAGATTAATTCAGCAGTAAATTACGGTAAAAAGACTTTAACAGTCCCGGTAAAAATCTAAAATTTTACCCGGACTGTTACATTCATATTTCCCTTGCTTTATAGAAAGTTTTTTTTTTTTCAAAATGCTTTTCGTTAGTACTGCTTTAATCAATAAGAGCAGTGGGCTTACCGATTAAAGGTAATAAGTCTAGATTCCAAGAACTTAAGTAAAGCTAGACTTGTCTCATAAATCGTCAAGTCCGTATAACTTAATAACAATTTAAGCTTGCGAATGAAGAGTAACTTAATACCATAAATCTCACATATATATATTGATATTTTCCTTTGGGAAATATACCAATACAACCAAAATCGTAATTGATGCTTGAGTAGATTTAACATAATTGATAAATTAATATATTTAATTAGACATGTATGTTATCTTTGGATATACAAAACATGACTAATAAATTAATTAATTGACCATCTTTTATGTTCATGATCATAAAATGATTAATCAACCTTTGGGTTGATCCTTAAATATTTTATGAAAATAAACTTGATTTTCTCATGACAAAATAAATCATCACCATCATGCCATCACCTCAATCGCATCACATACTCATGAGTAAATCAATATTTTTCTTAATTTTGATATCCATAAAGCATTCCAATTCGGCCACTTTGGTGACTAACAAATTGTACATAAAATAGATATCAAATATTTACATAAGTGTCTCTTTTCTTAAAATTGATATCTATAAAACATTCCAATTTGGCCACTTTGGTGACTAACAAATTATAAATAAGAAGATATCAAACTATATAAAGATATTTATGTAAAAGAGACTATTAACAAGTCCAACATAAGTAGACTTAAATGCATTATCAGAAACATTATGGAATAAATTATAATATGTCTCGTAAGGACGTCAATGACAGAAACATTAATGTGTGGACTAAACTGTAAATCTGTCTATAGGACTTGAGTGACAGAATCTGTAAAGTGTGGACTTAAGTGGAAAACAGTCATATTTTTTTCAAAAGCACAACTGTCGTTGTCGACAGACAACCACGAAGGCATGAATAAAATTTAACAGAAGGCAAAGAAAGCTTTCTAAATGAATTATTCTAATATATGAAGTGTCTGTCGACTAGGGATGGCAACGGGGCGGGGAATGTGCGGGTAGAGGAATCCCCGCCCCATCCCCATCCCCATCCCCCGTTGCGGGGGGAATTTTATCCCCATCCCCGCTCCCCGCAATCCCCACGGATCCCCGCGGATCCCCACGACTCAAATTATACATTTTAAATTTTCATCACTTCAAAATTTGAAAACTTGAAATTTAGCTCCAAGCAATTACAAAATACATATTAATGCTAGTGTCATTACAAAATATATATTATTATCTAAAACTATATATTACCACCAAAAGATTCAAATCCAAAATAAGTGAATTGAAGTGAACTTATAGTTTATATTATATTATCTTTTTACCTTTTTTTTTGTTTTATACTTGAACAAAATGGATAAAAACCCAAACTTGAAATATATATATTTGTATATGGAGTAACTAGAAGGGTAAAATCGTTACTTAATATTTTTGCGGATCCCCGCGGGGCGGGTACTATGATCCCCATCCCCATCCTCAAATTAGTCTCGGGTTGAAAATCCTCCCCATCCCCATCCCCACGGGTCCATAATCGCCCCCATCCCCGTCCCCACAGCGGGAAATCCCCGCGGATCCCCGCGACAATGGGGATTTTTGCCATCCCTACTGTCGACATAGCATCAAAATAAGGTTCCATAATTGACATATAAAATCGATTAAATATTTCATAAGAGTCATTTTTTTTTAATCGACATCATGCAAGAAATTTAATATTAAATTCTTGCCAAAACATATGTCATAAGTGGTTTGTGTAGCCGATTGAAACACAATATGTAAAATAAATTTCTTAACAGTACAGTATATTCTTCATGCGCGTACTGCTTTAAAGCCCATTCGTCAAATCGGCAAAATAATAAGAACAAACCAGATAATTTCTTTGCACATACTTTCGTTGAACAAAGACAGCCATTGATTTTCTTTTAAGTCCATAAACAATCGGCACAAAACATATATCATTTGAATCAATTGGATTGAACATAATACCCAACCAAATCAAACGAATTTTACCTGACATAAGACACATATAAATCCAACAAACCAAGATATAATACATAAAGGGGAGATAATCGTTCGTAAACCAGCGCTCCGCTACCACATGTTAGATAATTAACATGAGCAATCATAATAATCAGGAATCAACAAACAATAATTTAATTCTCCAATTCAAACATTAGCATAATATCCATTAGATCTTAGAACTAATTATCTCCCACTAATAACATGAGGTTGAAGACATACCTGGTAAATCGATTATATTGTCTTTTAAATTCTATTGATCTCCTCTTGATTTGTCTTGATGCCTTTATGAGGAATAGATTTCTCTCTCTTGCCTCAGTCTTTCTTTCTAACGTTTGTCAGATGGTGTAACAAAACGTTAAGCGACTGGAGAGAGAGGACCTATTCCATAATATTATATTTATACACCCCATCAAGTGTCTATTAGAAAACCCTAATAGTTGACCAATAGGATTTTGCCACGTCATTAAATAAAACACAATATTATATGGGCCACATGAAAGGAAATACGCGAACATGAGTTTCATGTGGCTTTCCTTTGTAAGTTTGACTCTTCCGTAACTTGTATCGCCTCTTTTCTCCATAGTAGCCTGGTAAAGGTATCTTATCACTGAAAGATAATTCCTTTAAGCTGCGCTGGAGAGCAGCCTTTTTGCAAATTTCAGCTAAGTAATTGTAGGCGAAATTAATTCGGGGAAGAACTGCAATAACTGGATTAGGGTGTTTCTCCGCCCATGCATCTTCCAACTCTTTTCCGATTAATGCAGGCAATTTTCTGAATAGTTTCTCGGATTCTTACATGGTTAAACATGTATTAATGCATAACTTGTGCGTTGTGCATGCTTAAGTAAATATGTACATAATTAATTTCTTTCACATTAGTTAAAATTATAAATAGGCCTTAGATACTAAATATGTCCTACACTAAATCAATAAAATATTTAGATTCAATATGTAATCATATCATAAACATATATATATTAAGTTGACGAGTCAATACGTGACCTATTTAACTTATTTTTAAAATTTTTTGATATATATTTTAATTTTGTGTTTAAACTGATTAAACTTCTTTGATGTATACCTATTATAATTTTGTGTTAAGTTCGTTATCGTATCAAAATCCGTTTTGTCAATCTATTAGTGCATCTGGGTTTGAAAAAATCTAATCGTGCAGCATTCGTAAATATGTTGATGGTACCCTCCTTAGGAACTGAAAATCAATGATATAGCATTGTCCTTAGACAAATTCGAATATCGCGACATATCTCCAATAGCAACTACGAGTACGTACCTAGATATATATGATGTTATTAATGTTATGTTATGTAGCATCCTAAACTGTGAACCAGAGTTGCAAGATCCACAATCATTTAATATTTAGGTAAGAACACATCAATATATATAGGCTGAGCAAATCCCACGGATTTTATTTCATGGTCTATGTTCCTTTTTAACAGAATTTTATGGCCTATGTTTCCATCCACGCAACCAGAATTATTAAGGGCCCGTTTGGTTCGTGGGATTTCTTGGGATGGGATTGAGCTTGGGATCAATCCCAGGGTGGGATGGGATTGAGCCTGGGATCGATCCTAGACCATCCTGTTTGGTTGGTGGGTTTGAGTTTGACTTTGGGATGGGATTATAGTCTAAAATTTTGTTTGGTTTGTGGATTTGGGATTGGGTTAGATGATAATATGACCAATTTGCCCTTGAGTTTGAACTTGGTGTTTAGTTACTGGGTTTGAGTTTGGGATTGTTATTTGACTTTTCTTTCTAATTTTTTTTATAGAATTGTATTTTTTTTCACATGTATTATTATTTAAAACTAAAACCTCATAGGTATTATTTTTTGGAACCAAGATATCATTTCATAAATTTTTTTTATTGACATGTAATTTTTTAACATTTATTAATTTCTGAAACTAAAACATAATTTCATTAAAATGAGTATGGACATAAAAATTGCATTAAAATTAGATGGGTATGTAATTTTTTCAGACGTATTATTTTATGAAATCCAATCCAAATTGCATAAAAATGAAGCACCCATTACATATTAAAAATAAAACCACAATGCCATCAAGGAGTGCACCCACAATACCATTTTTTCATTTGATTTCATCCAAACCTATTATTTTCATAACATCCAAACCTACAATTGTTTCCATTTTGTCATGAAAATAAGCAAAGCAATGCCATAAATTTCTTCTTTCATAAATGTCTTACAATCTGTGCAAGAGGCTGCTAGGGAAACGTGGTATGCAAATAAAGAAAATATAGAACATCATGATAGAGTTTGCGTCTTGCACTTTGCATCCCTTTTTTGGCACAAATGGAAATCATTGAATTAATGTACACAAAGGCAACATAAACTTTGCTCTCCCAATGTGTTAATCATAGTAGTATTATAAGTACACTCATAGAAAATTTCCAAGAAAAGCATGATAAAAAGGAAGAAAATGTGAGGCATATGTACTGTGTTCCTGAACCTATTCTGTATTAGCCTTGTGTCTTGTCCTTGACCTGCTGAATAATTTTGAAGGCGGAGAGGGTGAGAACTCGAATGGTAGAGGAGGAAAATCCATGTGCCCTTTCAAGATCTTAACAATGTCACAAATGTCTGGACTCAATTCGGGCATCCTCTCCAAACAAATCAGTGTCAAGTTGATACACAAGCTTGCCTACTCCTGGTTGTATTCATCCTTCAATTTCTCATCAACTAGTTCTAGGATGTTCCTAGCTTGAGCCAATTGCCTGCACCAACTTATCAAATTTTCCTTCTCAAGCTTTATGGGAGAAGCAAGAACATGCAATGGCCTCCTACAAGGCACAATCACAAGAATCAAAACTCCTAAACTGTATATATCAGTCTTCTCCATCAAGTATCCACACCCACCATATTCTGGTGCAACATAACATAGAGTCCCTCTCATGCTTGTATGTTCTGGGCATGTCATCATGTGATGTTGCCGGTTTGGATTAATAGGAGTAACATGACTCCATGAATACCTATTTCCTGTGTATCTTTGTCCAAAGTCTATTTCGAGCATTTGATTTGCAATATGAGAGTGAGGACTTCAAAAACATATATCTCCTAAAATTTTGTTCCTACTTTCTTCCACTCAAGCTTTTCACTGGTATGAAAACTTCATCTAGCACTACCAAAAAAATTTTTGAAATTTTCACCATTTGATCAAGCAAAACAAATTGAAGCAATGGAAGGGAAGTGATAATTATTACCAATCTATCAAAATTTTATATATAAAAGAAGGGAAGAAAAGGCAATGCATGAACAAAGCCATCCACAATCCAGCCAAAGATTCCAACTTTATCAGAACAAGAGACTAACCAGCTAATAAAATTCCAAACCAGCAATACCTAGCAGCCAAAACCGATCAAATTAAACCAAATAAGTGAATAAGGGGAATTAAATTTCTTACCCGAGCAAGAGAGAGAAGCAATCTCGTCGAGCTCAGCCTCTAATCCACCTACAAAAACCAAAAACAAAGTTGAATTAGGGTGGAATCATAAGTAAATGAACGGATAACAACAATTTTAGCATGTATTATAACCGAATTGAATTTTATTTCAAAATCGAAAGCTAGGGTTTTTGGATATAAATTGGGGATTTCGACTTTTGGGGAAAGGATGGGGAAGAACGAGAGGAAAACGGTGCATGAGATGAAGAAGAAAGGATGATGAAGATGATTTATGGCAAAAACACACACAACGCTCGACTGAATCGATGAATCGGGGGAGAAGAAAAAACGAGATAGAGGCAAGAAGAAAAAAAACCTTGGAGAAGGAGAAGAGAGAGAACGTTAACGGGAAAGAAAAATGTGTTTATATGGACGGGGATATTTTCGTATTACAGGAAATTGGGCAGGGACATACCCGTCCATAAAAATCAATCCCTATCTCGGCTTTTCAATCCCGCGCCTCGTGGGTGAGTTGAAAAAGCGGGATTGAAGCCTCATATCCCGGGTTCGTGGGATTCAATCCCACCCCGATCCCGACCCCGCGTGTATTTTTTCTTCAACCAAACGCTGAGGTCGGGTTGAATCCCTATCCCGCGCCTCCAATCCCACTTTCCAAACGGGCACTAACGTAGCTGAGGCCGCCTGAGGGTAGGATACCGTGATAGCGAATTTAATCTTAAGCATATTTTTGAGCAATATGTGATAGGCAATTGCAAACTTGCCGTGGCTTGCATAACATTGACATATGATCAGCACCTATAATCTCCATCACCTCTTGAACTGTGCTGTTTTTTATCATCCACCTTTGAAATTCCGGTGGAATAACTTCATCCTCGTTGCAGATGATATAAGCTCGTGGGACTGATCCATATCCCTCAACTGAATAATTGTTTAACGTTGACAAATCATGTAGGAACAATGACCCTGGCCTTACTAAAGTCTTTGCCAGTTCCTGATCCTTCAATGCATGCAGAATCCAATTCGTTGTCAATTATATATAAGCTTCAAGTATTGGTAAAGCCTGAACTACTACGGGAATAACTGAAGATAGAGATTTTTTTTGTTTTGTTACTAATGAAAATAGAGATATCAGATATATGTTAATCAAAAAGGCTACGTACCTCGATGGAACACACTCGATAAAACTTTGCCAAGAATTTTGGCCCAAAAAACATAGTCGTCATATGATGTTGAGAGCTGCTATAGGGTGCAAATTCAATGTCCAACCAGTCCTCTGCTGGGGTCCTTTCCCGGTACTTCTTATATAAAAAAGAAGGAAAGCCAAAAAGAATGAGACTAAATTAAAGTGTCAAATTAAAAGCAATGATCAGGATCGCCTAATGTCAAAAATCAAGTTGCTTACAAACCTCTCAAGAAATATTTACCTGGTCCAAGACAAAAGAAGGCTTGTGTGTGGTATCTGGCATGAAAGCTGCCAAGAAAACAGCACAAGAAATCTTCTCGGGGAATCTGTCCACAGCAAGAGCCGCACTGAGGCCTCCTAGACTGTGGCCAACTAGTATCACCTTTTCATTTGGTTTTAAAGAAGCCAAGAAATCCAACAAGGGTTGTGTGTGGGCAGAGAATGTGTGGACATCATGGATTGCCTTCCCGTCTATGCCAGCGGCAGCGAGGTCGAGGAGCGTGACGCGATGGCCTGCAGCCTCTAGCAGTGGCTTCAGCTTGTACCAAGACCAAGCCCCGTGGCATGCGCCGTGTACCAGAACAAAATGGGCCTGTTTATCGTCTGGCATCCTTATTTTTTGGTTGTTATTCATTATGTGCCCTTGGACACCTTTGTTCTTTTATCTTTATATAGAATGCTTGAAATAAGCCAACGAGGGTTGGCTTAGTTGGTTGAGGTTCAGTAAGCACTCCCATTAGGTTGAGAGTTTGAACATCACCGACCGTCCCTCTTGGTGAGTAATCTGTAAATACCACTACAAGCACCCGCTCGCCCGGTGGTTTGCCCTGGTCCTGGACTAGGGAGCCTCCCTCAACCTAAACTTTTTTCTACCAAAAAAAGAATGCTTGAAATAAGACTAGCCGGTTTTTTTTCTTGTGGCACGTAAATGAAGTATTAGCGTAGTTATTGCAATCGTCTAGGCATCTATAAAAAAAGGATTGGGCTCTTCTCCAGTTGGAGGGTAACATGAGACATCCTGTTAAGTCAATCTCAACCATTAAATTAAATCCAATGGTTCTTAATATATTTTTTCAACATTGCATTTATTTCTCTTCTTTCCTTGTTGTTTCTTTCCTTTAACGGATGATATAAACAAAACAACTCATTTAATTTTTTTCTTTTTTCACACATACTTTTTACTCTCTTGTTTTTTGTCATCAACTTATGAAGGGAAACAAAAAAACACCATGAATAGTTTTTTTGCAATAAACTTAAAAAATTAGTTGATCATTCAATAGAACTTTCTTTTATTCTCTTGTTTCTTATTTTCAAACTGTGAAAGAAAACAAATATCATATTTGTAGTAAGGTTAAAAGAAGAAGCTAGAGAGTATTTGCAAATCCAGTATTCATGATTGAAGACAAAAAAACAAGAAAATAAAAAGCATTTGTGAAAAAAGAAAAAAATTAAATGAGTTGTTTTGTTTATGTTATCAGATAAAGGAAAAAAACAAAAAGAAAAAAGAAAAATAAATGTAGTGTTGGAAAAGTATCTTATAAAATAATTAAGAACCATTAGATTTAATTGACTTAACAGGATGCCTCCTGTTACTCCCCAACTGGAGAGGAGCTCAATCCATAAAAAAAGGCCACACATCACGGTTTATTAGTTGGATGAGAGGGTTAATTAGCTCAGTTGAAATTCAACGGGGTTTAATTTCATTGAATTGCGATAGTAATTATTAATTTAAAAATAATTAATAATCACTGTACGCTAGTAGTTATATATAAGTGTGAAACAAAAATAGATATGAAAACTAAAAAGTTCGTTGTTAAATAATACAATAGGGAGAAATGTTTGGGCAAATCGATGGAGAAAAAGAAAAAGAAATTGGAGTTTTTATATTGTTTGTATAGACCCATCGGGTAGAGAGTTATTTGTCAATTCTGAAAATTCGGTGAGATACGCGAAAACATAGATAAAGATACAAAAAAATATATCTATGAGATGAACAACATGATTATTAAGTCAGTACAATAAGGGCACACCAGAAAATTGAAAGAAAATGAAGAAGTATAGGAGCATTATGCAAATCTTGAACATGTTCAATATGTCCTAAATATCGTTCAAGAAAGCTTAAGAGGAGGAGTATCATGTCATCCTTCCATAGGAAAAGTTTTATCATAGAGACTAGTATTAGTTGTTAACCTCATTTAATGTTCATAAAAAAAAAAAAATCCTTAAGGATTTCTCTTTCCCTTTCATACTAACCTACGGTTTTAGAGAAGAATTTCTATCCCATTAAATTCTCATTTTTTAAATTCAAAATAGCACTAAATGCTTTCTAAAAAAAATTATTCCATCCTTTCTCAATTAACTTTCTGTGTAGCGGGGGCAGATGGTGGTCTAGGTATAAGGAATAATACGCAGGCTAATAAGGCTATTCTAGCTAAACTAGCCTGGGGACTTATCTCTAAACCAGATAGATGCCTTTTGGGTGCGCCTCCTGCCCTCCTTCGCACTAAATACTTATTCCAGCTACTTTCAGCGTCCCTACAATTCTGAAGGAAAAAATTATGGAAAGGGTGTAATTGAGAAAGGTTTGTGTTGGTATGAAGAAAATAAAAGAGCAAGGACTTGTAAAGAAACAAAGGAACAACAAAGGACTTGGTATGGAAGAGAGGAGCAACACAACAAGATTTTTAGTTTTTAGGAAAGCACACATTCATTTTGCATTTCATTACATATTTATACTACAACATCACCTTCAAAATATCTTAACTAATCCTAGATATTTCAATAGATTTTTCTAGATAATCATTAAATACTCATAATATCTTAACTTTTCATATTAATATCTAGATATTTTTATAGATTATTCTAAATATCTAGATATTTATTCAAAGTATCATGATATTTTAGTTTTACAAGATTATTCCGGATTCTGCACTAGATCATTTCTACAAAATATCATGATTTTTTT
>JAKUCV010006451.1:18281-39197 GCA_028386065.3 Turnera subulata
TGGCTTATGAAGACTCCTCCTTCAGTTTGACATATTTCCATGCCAAGAAAATATGCCATCTCGCCCAAATCAGTCATCTCAAATACTTTGCTCATCTCCATTTTGAATTGCTTCACAAGTTTTGGATTATTTCCCGTGACTAGCAAGTCATCCACATATAAGGACACAACCAACAAATCTGACTTTGTTGATTTCACATATAGAGTGGCTTCATTTTTGCTCCTTTGAAAGCCAAGTTGGATTAGATACTCATCTATCCTTGTGTACCAGGCTCTAGGAGCTTGTTTTAGACCATATAGAGCCTTTTTCAGGAGGTAGACTTTCTCTTCACTGCCTTTGACAATGAAACCTTGAGGCTGCTCAACATAAATTTCTTCATCAAGAAATCCATTGAGAAAGGCTGATTTTACGTCCAATTGGAAGATTTTCCAGCCTTTTTGGGCAGCCAAGGCTAGCAAAAGCCTAATTGTATCATGCCTTGCCACTGGAGCAAATGTCTCAGTAAAATCTACTCCAAACTGCTGAGAGTAGCCCTTCACGACCAACCTAGCCTTCAGCTTATTCACTGAACCATCTGCATTCAACTTGGTTCTATAAACCCATTTAACTCCAATGACATTTTTGTGACTTGGTCTATCAACCAAACACCAAGTCTGATTCTTTTCTATCATATTCATCTCCTCCTGCATTGCATCTCTCCATCCAGAAATTTTACTTGCTTCTTCATAAGTTGTGGGCTCTAGAACAGCAACATTACATCTTTGATATATATCAGCAAGGGTTCTAGTGCCTCTAACTGACTCTTCTTCTTCTTCCTCCTCCTCTTCTTCTTGAGGCTCATCATTATCTTGATTTATTTGCTGAGACAAGACTTGAGAAGATTGATGATCATCCTTGGAATTTTGCCAATTCCAAGATGCATTTTCATCAAACTTGACATTCCTACTGACAATAACCTTCTCAGTTTTAGGATTATAGACTCTGTATCCTTTAGCAATAGAGCTATATCCCACAAAAATTCCAACTTCAGCCTTATGCTCTAGCTTGTCCCTCTTGACATCTGGTATGTATGTATAACATACACAACCAAATACCCGTAAGTGCTCTACAGATGGTTTGAAGCCATTCCAAGCCTCAAATGGAGTTTTATTGTCTAGAGCTTTTGTGGGCAGCCTATTTTGAATATAAACAGCAGTATTCACCGCCTCTGCCCAAAAGCTCTTAGGCATCTTTTTCTCAAACAAAAGACACCTAGCCATCTCCATGACTGTTCTATTTTTTCTTTCACTAACTCCATTTTGCTGTGGAGTATAACTTACTGTGAGCTGATGAGAGATGCCGGCATCTTCACAAAATTTGTTAAAATTTTGTGAAGTGTATTCGGTCCCATTATCTGACCTTAGGACCTTTATAGAGCAGCCACTCTGATTTTCTACCAAAGCTTTGAATTTTTGGAACACTTCAAACACCTCAGATTTTTGCTTTAAGAAATAAACCCAACACATTCTTGAAAAATCATCTATAAAGAGAATAAAGTACCTGCAGCCTCCCAAAGAAGGTACTTTCATTGGTCCACAAACATCCGTGTGGACTAATTGTAATTTTTCTGAGGCTCTCCAAGCTTTGTTGACCGGGAATGGCAGCTTTGATTGCTTCCCCTGTTGACAGACCTCACAAACAGCAGAACAATCTCCAACAGCAGGCATATTATGCACTATTTCCTTAGCATGAAGATTTTTTAAAGAAGTATAATTGACATGACCTAACCTTTTATGCCAAAGAGAGGTCAGATCAATTGTGCTTGCATATGAATGAGCATTATTGTTCCTCAAATTTAATGAGAAACTTTTATCCTTCATGCCAACAGAAAATATCTTGTTGTTTGCAGCATCATATATAGTGCAAGCATTATCTTTAAATATCAACGAATAATTCTTCTCAAGTAATTGGCCCACACTCAATAAATTCTGATCAAGCTTGGGAACATATAAAACTTCAGAAATAAATTTGGTACCTGATGGAGTCTCAACTGCAACCGTACCTTTGCCTTTAACATCGATATAGTCTCCATTCCCAATCTTGACCTTTGAGAGATAAGACTCATCCAAGTCTGAAAAAGCATCAATCTTGTGAGTCATGTGGTGTGTGCAACCACTGTCAATGAGCCAATCACTGCTTCTTGCTGTTGTATAACATGATGCAACAAACAGTTGTTCTTCTCGTGCTTCATCTTGCTGGTTTTCAACACGTTGAGCCTGCTGATCCTGCTGCTGCTTCTTTAGTTGGCATACTTTATCAACATGGCCTGTCTTTTTGCAATTTTTGCATTGTGCATCAGGTCTGAACCAACAATATTTCTCCGAATGATTTGTTTTCTTGCAGAAAGTACAAGCTGGAAATTGTTTTTTCTGACCAAATTTGGTGTCGCCATTGTACTTCTTCTGCTTTCCCTTCTTCTCCGCAGCTTGCTTTTGATTGTTGGTGCTGAACTGATGCTTGTTTTTATGTTTAACATTCATAGCTCCCTCTGCTTGAATTCCTTGCCTGAGTGCTCTCCTTTGCTCTTGAGCTTGTAAAGAGTGAACAAGCTCTTGCAAAGTTATTTCAGACAGATCTTTTGATTCTTCCAATGAGGAGATTTTTGATTCAAACCTCTCTGGAAGACTCACCAACACCTTCTCAACTACCCTCTTGTCTGGAAGATCTTCTCCCAAAAGTCTGATTTGGTTGACAATTTTCATCAACCTATCAGAAAAATCTTTGAGTGACTCAGCCTCCTCCATCCTCAAAAACTCAAATTCGCGTCTGAGATTGAGGACTTGCATCTGCCTTGATTTTTGGCTTCCCAAAAACTCCACCTTCAACTTATCCCAAGCTTCTTTGGCGGTTTGACAAGCCATAATTCTTGTAAAAATTTCTTCGGACACCAACGAAAAAATTGCAGACAAGGCTTGATAACCTTTTGCAATTTCTTCATTGTGTTGCTTGATTTGATTTAAAGTGGCTTGTTCGGAGAGTGGAGTTGGATTTACACCAACATCAACAACCTCCCACAAGCCATAAGCTTGAAGATAAGCCTTCATCTTCACAACCCATATTTGGAAATTCTCACCTGTGAACACAGGTGGTGTGGGTACTGTGAAGTTTCTTGACATCATTGAAGAATTGAGAAGATGGGTTTGTTTAAGTTATAGGAAGGCTGAATTTATGGGTATTGTGTTTTGGGATTTATGGTCCCTTAAGAACAAGGGGGCTCCGCTACCAATTGAAGGAAAAAATTATGGAAAGGGTGTAATTGAGAAAGGTTTGTGTTGGTATGAAGAAAATAAAAGAGCAAGGACTTGTAAAGAAACAAAGGAACAACAAAGGACTTGGTATGGAAGAGAGGAGCAACACAACAAGATTTTTAGGGTTTAGGAAAGCACACATTCATTTTGCATTTCATTACATATTTATACTACAACATCACCTTCAAAATATCTTAACTAATCCTAGATATTTCAATAGATTTTTCTAGATAATCATTAAATACTCATAATATCTTAACTTTTCATATTAATATCTAGATATTTTTATAGATTATTCTAAATATCTAGATATTTATTCAAAGTATCATGATATTTTAGTTTTACAAGATTATTCCGGATTCTGCACTAGATCATTTCTACAAAATATCATGATTTTTTTTACAAGAACATTATGGAAAGTTCTAGCAAGTAATCATTCATCAACAAATTCAAATGAAGGCTACTGTTTCACATGTATGGTGTGGGATTTGCTAAGTATGGAGTATAGAGCAGTCTAGCCTCACACGCTCATCATTTGAGGATGAAACGGGTATTCGCTTTTGGTATGCTAGATATATGGCTCCCTCCCGGAAGTTGATGGCCTTAGTTTATATATATCCAAGGGTCCACGTTCCGAATGACTTGATGAATTGCTCTTTAATTAGCAGACTTTATATTTTACCAACATGAGGATGGAGAATTGGGAGTTGTTGGAAGATTTAATCCTGTTTCCTTGGCTTATAGGCTTAGAGCTTTTGTGCCACTTTTACTTCGCAATTAATGAAAAAGACAAGTTTTTTTCTTCTTGGAATGGGAATGCTTCTGGGGAGTGCACGATCCGTGCAGCATATACCAAAGCTTGATTGTCAGGTGCCTCCAACCATCGGTCCCATTTGTGGTAAATTATTTGGAGGAGATAGAAAGGCTTGCCTCGAACATATTGTTTGCCTTTGGCAGGCAGGTCATGAAGCTTTGTTAACAAATTCACGACGAGTTCACCGACATCTCCCCACAGATTCCACCCAGTTCTCAGTGGAAACAAACAATCCTGCATGCTCTCAAGGATTGCTATAGAACCAAATAGATTTTGGCTCTGCCTTGAACATCATACTTCCCAACATCGTTGGCCACTGTTCCGAGTACGGTTGAAGTCCTGCAGGGAATTATGATAAATTGGAATTGGTTGAAGTATTGCATAACAGAGCACCTAGTCAGCTTGAAGTCCTGCATGGGTAGGGAACAAGTTCGTGACATGATGCAGCAGTTCCAGCTCAATTTTTGGACACTGTTCCGTTGGTGTAAATTTTTTATATTTGAGAACTGATTCCGTTAGTGTAATTTAGTAGCTGATAAAAATTGGTTGCTTCATCTGATGACTTAACTTCATCTGATGACTTCGTGTTACCTAGTATTGCGCCTAGGATGTCAGTTATGAACTTATGACAGGTGGTCTGAGCTATATGGGAATAGAATAGTTTGAGGATTCATAAAACCCGTCCTTTGGTCGAAATGGACAAGGTATGCCAGCCCAAGGACAGAGCAGGTCTAAGTTGGTCAGGTTTCGTGACCCAACCTCTCTTTATTGTTTACACCCGAAAAAGCCCAACTTTATGTGTGCAGGATTAACTGTTTTAGATCAGGCTGCGGATTTGGTTGGAGAATGCCAGCGGCATATCATGGCAACTCTGTTCTACGCCTTCGACCAAAGAGATACTGGGTTTCCATTCCATCCAAGGCAATGTGTGGGATTTGGAAACTGCAATAGTGTAAACAACAGCTAAAGTAACCTGCATTCCATAATTCTACAGTATATCTCATTGGCATATTTCAATTCCCTTGTTGTTTTTGCTTGTCTGTAAACCTTAATATGATGAATCTTCTTAAATGCGCTATTATGGTTCAAAATGACCAAACCAAACCTAAGAAGATTAGAAATGTGGTTGGAGCTTAACTCCTCGAGGATCAACCCAGACATAAATCCGGCGTTTAGAAAGATATCAATGTGAAGAAAACCAGAAATGCTAATATTTTATATCCTGGTTGATCATGCTGGCTTCGGTTGCACATGTATAAGTCAATTCAAGCAACATAAGAGACTAGTATTATACCAAAATAAATGGCAAGAGGTGAATAAAGCAAATCATGTTACACTGAACTACAGAAACCCACCAACTTCCCTTCAATCATTCCACTGTTCCATGGTCCAAACCCTGCTTGCCTCGTATCTATCCCTCTCTGCACAAGAGTCGCCGACCAAATATGTACATGCGCTGAGCAGAATTAACCTTGATTTTAATTTTTTTCTTTTAAAAACATCCTCTTCTTTTTTTTTCCTTTAAATCTTCAAGTAGATGAAGATGTACTTCATATGGCAATTATAATCAGCTGAGCATGGTTGGATGGCCCGTCTGTAGCATCCTCTTTAACATGTCCATTCCAAACGAATCCGATGAACTGGGTAATGGCAGCATAATGTTAACTCAGCAGTCTAATCATGATCCTCAGACAACTTTCCTAACAGAAATAATAGCAGAATGATTTCTTATCAACACAAGTGGTGCAAGCCATCAACGGCAGTCAATTAAGTCCTAGTTGTTACAGCTATAGCCAAAGCACAAAATTTGCAGCGCTTAGCTCAATAAAAAAAGAAATAAAATGCCATAACATGAACATTTTTACATCTTTTTCTATGGTAGAAGCATTTCTAACTCAGCTTAAGCAAGAGACAAGTTGGGTTTCTGGCACAGGAGTGAAATGGCTCAGACACTGGCCTTGTTATCATCACTTCCATGATTTACTGGTTGAGAATGCATGACCAATGTTAAACCTTTTCTTATCCAGAAAAACACTAGCCCTGGAACAATTGCATATAAGGAAAAACCAAAAACACAAAAAGAACACAACACAGCAGGCAAAACCCACATTGTTCAACTTGCAACGACAGGTCTTTTTCTTGAGAAAGCATCTCTACCATTAAAATGACCTATTGATTGCAAATAAATACTTTAAATAAAGCATGTTTCTAAACCACAGGGGAACCCAAAGTGTAGTCCTATGCAATTCACCCTTGCACAGCAACCTCAAATTTTGTAAGCAAAAAAATTGTAAAGGATATTTTCAAGGTTAAAAAAATACAAACGCAAAAATGAAAAATTGAAGCAAAATAGTAAGTAAAATAGTTTCAATAACAACTGAAGAGTCTTGACTTTCTCTTATCCGCCAAGTAAAAGCATATGGGATTTGGAATTTTGCATAATAACGATAAATAGTTAATGACTATAGCATATGGTAACTCGACTTATCTATAAGCAACTAGCAACATAACACTGCAATTCACAGCAACAAAATATCTTAATCGCAGCTAATTCCACAGACACAATGCTAGTATGCTACCGTGACCCTGTTTACATTTCTCAGTGCAAAAGTTGCATCCATGAAATGCAAGAACAAATGGGAAAACAATCTGCCATGATCAGACCTCTCTCAATCAATCAGAGTGACTAAACAATGCAGCAAAGAACGCTGTAGTAAGTTTGAATGAACTTGTTAACTGATTTCTACACTAAAAATTCTATGCCACCTGTGAATCATACAACAATAACCTCGAGTGAGCTGATGCTCCCTACATCATTCTATTGGCTGACTGAGATTCCCCTAAAGCTAGTATGCATCTATCTACTTTCTTTTCATTATGTACAGGCAGAAATTACTACTACCATTCTAAGGGTAACATTTGGATCCTTTCTCCTTGTGGGTACCAATTGATCTAAAGCAATCCTACTGTCCAACAAGCTAAGAAAAATAGTAGGACATACACATAGCCTGTAAGCAAAAATATTACCTTATAATAGAAAGATACAAAAGGCATGGAAAGAAAAACATGCAGCAGTTCTGAATTCGGCTTAAATAGCCATGCTAAATAGCATAGCCTTAAAAGATCCCATGTTTCCACCACAAGTATGAGGAGAAAATGAAAGGAAAACTGACCTTGGAATGGTGATCTCGTAGGGAAAATATATCACACCCTCACAGATAGGGGGGACATGATCTTTTTTCTCATTCACAAATTTTATTATTTGGAATAAAACCTCGCGAAGAGATGCTTCAAGTGCTGCCCTGCGAACACCCCTCTCTTCGGATACACTCTCTATAATCATGAGTAATACAGAGAAAAGAGCATAAGCTTTTAATCATAGAGACTCAAGTATCAAGTACCACTTAAGTCAACACATAAGAAGGATGCTACCTTCTGGATCAACTACTACTTTGCTGTGATGAGACTTTCCAGAGTGTGCTTTAGGATGTTGAATAACGTTCAGATTGATATACCACTGTTCCCAGTATAAGCGTTCTATCTTATTAGTGAACCACGACTGATGTTTGTTTTTCACTTCATAGAAAGATAAGCATATCTGCATACAGAAGGACACAAAAGGACATCAAACCGATGATTCCTTAAACCACACATTAAGCATACATGAACATCTATTAGTAGGGGCTACTTGAATGAGGAAGTTTATGATAGATTGACAAAGCATTATGCCGAAACACTTGGTGCCCATGACACTTAAAAGCTTAATGATTGCGAAATGTTGAAAAGCAAACATCCTTGCTGTCTACCAGATGCCACATTAGTTGTCAAGACGGAAGGCGATCATAAAACACAAGTGAAGAGCACAAGAAAACTCATGGATATACCCCCAGAGCACTAGCCAAGCGGAAGCCTAAATTAACTCAAAGCACAAAGTAACAAACAGACCTGGCTTTTCTTATTCGGATGCTTCTCTACCCAATTTATAAACTGCTCAATCTTCTCATCTATCTTCTTTTCAAGCTCAACATCCCCACATTGCACCTGAGCAAAAAGTAAAAAAAAAAATGAACGCAGAGTCAAAAGACAAAGCACCAAAAGCTTCACAACCAGCATACACTTCAAGAAACAGGAACAAGTGATGCAAATATCATAATCTAGGATGAAAGATCAGTTACATAGGTGATCTCGAAAAGCTCCAGATCAATGTCTTTTGGCCGGACAAGACCCAAAGCCCTATGAAACACAATCGTATGTAATATGCCTGCACCATCACCAACCCATTCAATCATCATCAATTCAGAGACAAAAGGGCAAAGATTTCTAACCATTAGTGAGACTATAATCGAAGCACATATAAAGAGTTTCAATAATTTGAATATCAGTTCGACAAGACAATAAAAAGAACCCAACTCCACAACTTAATCACTTACAACGAAGAACTTCTCGAATCTCGAAGTGCTCCACTTCCTGTAAAGTAAAAAAATAGTAAAAAAAAACTAAATTTCATATCGAAAAGGAAACGTAAATGAAAACCCAAGAACAAGAGAATTGTGATTACCAATTCTTTGAGCTGGCAGACTTCGCAGTTCATGACGATGACAGGAACTGTAAATGGAACCCTAATGAAATAAAAATCTTGAGACGATGTTTTTAAGTCCAGAGATTTGGTGGCGTGAAGTAGAGGAGAGTTGTTCTTCTTATGTGGCAGTGAGAAAAAAGACCGATTTTTATTTGGAGCTGCGTTGGATGCGACTTTTGGTCCGGTTTTAATCTTCTTTTTGTTTGGTTCTGCACTTTTCGTACAGACTCTGGAGAGTTAAGAGTTGATTACAGTTTTAAAGACTTCCCAGTTTACAAAGCAACAAAGTTTCTAGTTTCTACTGTCCCTCTTCTCCTCCTCGTCGTCTGTTTGTTTTTTTTTTTGGCTCTTTTTTTCTCCTCCTTTTTCTTTTTTAATTAATTTCAGATTTGTCCTAACAGATAATGCATAAAGAAAGTTATGGAGTATGGATGCACCAACAGAAGTGAAATCAAGAAAAATATTAAGGATAGGACAGAAAAGAGAATGGTGGGTACTAAATCCAATTCTTGGGATAACAGTTCTACTAGCCGCCGAAGACCTGGAATTTTGGAAGGAAAAAGAAAGACCTTGGGCTCGTAAACTACGGTACATGGACTTGGTTGAGTCTTTGACCTAACTAAGCCCATCGTTCGTTCCTAGAGAGGATAAGATGTGATCAGTTTGGCAAACTGGCAAGAACGACCCAAGCAAAATGTTAAAAATGTTATTTTGTTATAAAAACATATGTATGTATGTCATTGTATACGTATGCACACACCTATCCCCTTTTGTATCTTTTCTATATAAAGCCAGTATATTGGCTGCTGAAGAAATAAGAAGAATGAACTGGGTGTGAGTTATTCTCCTTGGCCTTCATCTTCTTCTCCCCTACTACTTCATCATTTTCTAACACATCAACACAGTAATTAATCACCTATTTTCTAACACGTTATCAGCACGATCAATTCTACCCAAAGAAACAAAACATCCATCTCTTTTCTTTCTTCTTCCCCGCGCCCTCGCCGAGCCACCACCACCACAACCGACACCTCCACCACGACCAGCCAACACCGCCACCATCTCTTCCCCTTCTCCTACCTTCTGCTCGCTTGCTGCGACCACCAGGATGCGCCGCTGCTGCCGACTGGTGGAAGCAACCCGGAGCGAGCCGTTCGTGTCCACCCCGCCTTGCTGCTCGTGACGGCCGACTGTTGCGGTGTCTAACACAGCCACCACCACGCCTTGCGTCTCCTGCTTGCTGGCCGTCGCTCCTCCCATGTCGCCGCTGTCAGGTCGTGATTGTTTGAGGCATGCGAGACTGCTGCATGATCAGTCATGGGCAGATCAAGGTTCTCGGGTTTCTGGAGATGAGTGGCAGTTGAAGAAGATGATGCCGATTTTGCACTTTAGTCCTTCGAGTTTTGTCCTATGTAGATAAGTTTTAACATTTTAGTCCTCAAGTTATTTATATTTTCATTTTAGTCCCTAGCCGATTGGTTTTTGTCTAATTATTGTTGTCTTGGAGGTGTGGCTTAAACAGTGAATTGGTTGAATTGAGAGGACGCATGAACAGTATTTCCGGCGTGAACAGTATTTTCCAGCGAGCCCAGAAACGAATCTTTAGGTAAATCCTGAGCCTTTGGGCCATATGCATATCTAACGGACCTTGGACTATTAATGAACCCGGACCGGATTTTAAACGATTATAATTAAACAATTGGTTAATTTAATCTTTACTTATGATTTTATTTTATGCCTTGTATTTATTTAATTAATGCTATTATCTAATTTGTGTTTTATTTAAATTACGATTGGGCTATTAAAAGGCCCATTGCATTTAATTTCTCGCTTTAATTTCATTTATGTTTTGTTTGGGCTCGTATAATGCCCATCGCATTTAATTTTCGGTTATTTATTTTTAATTGGGCTAATTAATAAAAGGCCCAGTTTATTTATTTTAATTAAGACTTTTTTCTATTTAATTTTTGAAATTATGTTACTTGAATTCCAGGCCCTAAAATTTCTGGAAGAAATTTATCATGGGCATTAAATGCTGAAATGCATTTAAATGATAATAGTCTGGAAGACTAAATAAAAGAATCTAGAAGACTCACTAAAAGGAAAATAAAACAAAGACTGGATGTCTTACTATCAAAAGATCCTGCAGATCTTTGGAAAAAATGAAAAAAAAAATCTGACCACCAGAGGATGAATACTCTCCCGAAATTTCATTGCTTATGAACTTTCAATTGGTCACAAACAGGCCTTATAACAAGGCATCGAATAAATGGTCATCAAGTATCCCTGAAGGGCAAATCTAATATTGATGAAACCATATTTGGTCAAGATGATGACCATGATATTAGCATTTGTTTATTTGCTTAGTATTCAATATTGGCTGGCTAAGTCGCCTTATCTCTTTGTTGGTCGGCTAAGCCGCCTTGTTTCATTTGTTGGCCGGCTAAGCCCCCTTATATATATATATTGATTTTTTTTTATGTTCTGTTTCATTACTAATTGTTATATTTTATTACATTATGTTTATCTTTATTACTGCTTACTTTTAAATGTGACCATGAAACTGTCGTTTCTTGAATAATGACTCGAGCATTTGTCCTGAAGACAATGCAATGATGTATTCCGTATTTAACAAACGGAAATTATTCATAGGAAAGTATAATCTCAAAAGGAGAATAATATTAACACGCTCCAGAAGAGCATGAGTTCTTATACGCTCCAGAAGAGCGTGAGTTACTATGATCTAGAAGATCATATATTTAAGCTCTGGAAGAGCATATACTCTTGAAGAGTACAAAATATTCTTATTTACAGTAATGAAGGAAATTGTTACGGATCCCATCAAATCAATTCTGCTCCATTCCCTGAAGTGAATGAGACAGCACGATTATAATTATGCATGTTGCCGTGGAAAGAGTATAAAATTATTCTAACTATTATGACCATGAAGGTTATGACAATGGCAAGGCTAAGGGAAAACATGCATATTATTATTGCATAAAGGATCCATTACAGGAGAACATTCATATAGAAGAATTGTTAGTTAAAGTAATTATTTATCTGTTGGGTACAACGTTGACTCTAAAACTCAAACGGAATATGTCATATATAACATATGATAGTACAACTTCAAAATGAAAAGAGGATTAAAAAGCTCCAGACAAGCATAAGTTTTGCTATGCTCTTGAAGAGCACATATTTAAGCTCTAGAAGAGCACAAGTTTTATTATAGAATAACATGCTCCGGAAGAGTAAAATGTCTACGCTCTGGAAGAGCTTGAATTTTCTTATACTCTTGAAGAGTAAAATTTCTCCTACCCAAAGTGCAACAGCATTCAAGGGGGAGTGAAAACTGTATGTGAATGCTGTTGCACCTACTTATGTACCCCTACAGCAGATGAATAAACTGTGAAAAACGAGTTCTGCTCAGAAATTTTCGAGCGAATATTGTATTGAGATGATATGTGAATGCGATGATGAATATCTCTATATTAAAAGGCTATTGCCGTAGCTAACAAGCAAGTCGTGGAAAGTTTACCAACATTATTTTGTAGATTGTGCTACATAAATATTCAAGTAATAAAAACTTACATATCCAGCCAGAAGCTGGAATGCACTAGCCTGAAGCTAGCATTTTTAAGTTATTAAATACACGTTTTGTACAGCTCGAAGATGAGACCAACTAGAAGTTGGCTGATAGATATGTAATTTACAGCTAGTAACTAATTTCTTTAAGTTATCATATCTAGCCTGAAGCTGGCACCAAATTAAATTTGGTTCATAGATTTCTTGATTGGCGTGACAGGTTGGGCCATCCCGGATCAATTATGTGTGGAAATTGTTTGGCCATTCATTGAAAAACCAGAAGTTTTTACAATCAATGAATTTCCATGAGTTTGTTTGCTGCGGAAAAACAAATTAATTGTTTGGCCTTCCTATGTTGAGGTTGGCCTAGAATCACCAGCAAGTTTTTGGAAATAATTCAGGGACATGTACGCGGACTAATAAATCCGCCATGTTAACCATCTAGGTAATTTTATTGTTTTAATCGATGCATCGACTAGATGGTCTATTGTGTGCTTATTATACGCAAGTTGGCATATTGCGCGCTCATTATGATTCAGCCAATTGCGGATACACATCCCTAAGACTATGTGTCTTGATAATGCTGGTGTATCTCTTCAATGGATAATGTATATTGTTGGAAATAATGGACGATCAGGGTGAATCGTTTATTGAATATTTCCAATTGATTGCAGGACCATTGCTAAAGAGATATTATTGTTTGAGAACATGGTATTTTACATGCAGCAAATGTGCATCAAGCCAATAAGATATTATAAGATTATAAGATTTCCCCATTGGTTCATGGTCAGGAACCTAGTTTCTCCCACCTTCGGACCATTGGTTGTATAGTATTTAAATGCTCCACCACAGCATAGTAAAACTGATCCTTAAAGAAGGCAGGGAATAGATGTTGGGTATAAAAATCTCCATCAGTTACAAAGTAGTTGAAACTATTAACTTGAGATTGGAGATTTATTTATAGTAAGTTTTGCTTATTGTTAATTTGATATATGTGTTTACCCAACATCAGGGGGAGAAAATAAGCAGCTGGATCGAGATATTATTTAAATGCTATTCAATATCTATTTTTGATCCTCAAACGAATTAGTATGAACTTGAAGTTCAAAAGATGATTCATCTGCAAAAGATTAGTAAATCGATTGCCAGACATATTTATTTGAAAAGTGTGACCATACCAGCTGCAAATGCTCCTGCTCAAAATAATGTTCCTGGAGAACAATTAAAGTATGCAAATGAATCCAAAGTACGACAGAAGCGTAGAATATACTCAGTTCCAAAGAAAACTTCTCGATAGAGAAAAAAGAAGCAAAGATATGAGATGGCCCCAGTGAGAAAATAAGACCTCCAGTAGAGGTTCAAATTAAAAGTCCTCCAGAAGAGGTTGGTTTTTCTGACACAATTGATAAAGTTCCAGAAGTGACTGAGGTACCTGAAATAAATGAATATGATGAGATCTCAACTACAGTGTCAGGAACAAGATGGAACCGATGTAAAATAACCGTTGATGGAATATTTATTTCATATAGCGCTAAATATTATGAAAATGAGGATCATGAACCTACATTGGTGAATGTAGTCGTAGTATGATTGGCCAAAATAGAAAAGATATAAGGCTGTTTTGGACTCGCTTGTGAAGCGAGAAAATTTTCCGGACCTGTAGTCTGTATACAGATGGTGTAGAACCAGTCGATTAAAAATGGGTATTTGTGCGAAAAAGAATTTATAATAGTGAGAAATACAAAGCACGGCTCACTGCGCAAGGTTTTACCCAAACGACCTGGTATTAATTGTGAGGAGATATACTCCCCTATGGTGGATGAAATTAGTTATTTTGATAAGTCTGGTGTTATATGAAAGAATTAGAAATACATCAAATGGATGCTATAACAGCCTATATTTTATGGATCCATATATCATGACATACACATGTGAATCCCTGAAGGATTCAAGTTGCTTGAAGCAACTAATTCTTGGGAAAATACAAAATTAAGTTGATCTTTATATGGTTTGAACCAATAATGATTCTTGCATATATACTCCATGTGTTTTATTTAATTGGTTCATATGTGAAATGATTATTATCATCGTTGATGATTAATGATTTAGATATTATTATTATAGTGACCTAAATATTACTGTAACTCCTGAAGAATATTCCAAATGCCGTGCTATATTTTTAAGAAAGAATTGGAGATGGGAAAACCTCATAAGATAACTAGCTTGGTCCTGAAGTATACTATTAAAGTGTAATTTATCTTGCTAATGACATGAAGCCTGAAGCTTTGTCATAAACTTGTTAGCAAAATATTGTTTTGCTCTAATTTTCATAAAGCCTGAAGCTCTCCATTATCCTGGGATATAATGGACATGTAAATATCTTAACCTTGTGAGTCCAAGGAAAATATAGTTTATTTTTTGCAGATGAAGGTCTTATATTTGATCCATATAAAGCACAAAACAGATACCTGAAGTATCATGGCCAGCACAAAACGCTACCAATAATGCAGAAGTTGTCGTTATACATGAAGCTAGTCGAGACTGTGCTTGGCTACATTTGAAGATGCTACATCCTCAAGATTCATATGGAAACGATAGCGAGGCAGACGCTCCAACTTTACATGTATAGCTGCTATATCATTGCGACCACAAAAGCAAGATAGCAAAGAAAGTGCTCCGACAACAAATTATGAAGGTGATGTTACCTACATTGCCTAATTGAAGGACATATATGTCACAATCAGACAAGCCATGCATCACCAAATGTCACCAGAAGTTGACATGTGACAACATCAAGAAATCAAGAGAGGCCAATATAAGGGGGAGTAGAATACGCACTGCACTCTTTTTTCCTTCACCAAGTTTTTATCCCACAGGGTTTTTCTTGGTAAGGTTTTTAATAAGGCAGTTCTCCCTGAGCGTATTCTACCCAATACACAACATCCAAGGGAGAGTGTTATAAAAACATATGTATGTGTATGCCATTATATACGTAGGCACACACCTACCCCTTTTTGTATCTTTTCTATATAAAGCCAGTATATTGGCTGCTGAAGAAATAAGAAGAATGAACTGGGTGTGAGTTATTCTCCTTGGCCTTCATCTTCTTCTTCCCTACTACTTCATCATTTTCTAACACATCAACACAGCAATTAATCACCTATTTTCTAAAATTATTTTTTTAGAAATAAAATTGTTATTTATTTGGTAATTGTATTACTTGACTAATAACATGAGCAATCAATATCTTCATGAAATTTCTAAACAGAAATTACAACTATGTTCTAATTAAAATTATGTGCCACTAATAATAGTTATATTTTAAATTTCATTATAATTCAAATTTTTAAAGAGATATGAGCCAGTATGATTTCAATGGATCAAAATACAGAAGTTCTACATCAAATAGAATTTTTTTTCTACAAGTTGTGGATTACAAAAAATTCAAAATTTCTAGGTAAAGAATTTCAAAAACATTTGACCCTACACTTACAGTAGTAGGTTTTTTTTATATAAACGATTGAGAAGCCCAGATATGATAGCATAGTGAAGGAACCCCACCCTACTCTAAATGAACAAAACAAATACCATCCCACATTCCTCATCTAATAAACTCCTAGTCTCTGACAACGTATCAAAGGAATCAATCTGTAATTACAACTCCTTAATCGAGATATTTATACCACCCCTTCAAAGCTTGCTTCATAAAACCCAACTCCTTTATCAGCCCGATTTGAGCCGGAAGTTTATTATATGCCTCCAACCACATACCTTTCAACATCTCTTCAAACCCTGGTTGTAGAAGCTAACAATCTAAGAATTTGAAAAGTCTAACCAGTGGCGGATACAGGGTCTAGTCACCGTAGGCAGGTGACTACACTGGTATTTATAGGAAACAAATCAGTTTATTACTTTTTTAGTCCAATAAAATTTAATTCGTTTAATTTGCCTACACTGGATTTAATTTAAAAAAATATTATCCTGCTAATTATAGATTACATCCCGTTAACTTATGTAACTCAGTCAATCAAATCTAGAAATTACTTTTTCTATACATAGTAAGTATTTTTATTAGAAATAAAGTTTATTTTCTAAACAAATCTAATTACCGGTCTTTTCTTAGTCCAACAATTCCCTTGTTCTTTATGAATATCACCCTAATGATCAAAATCGTAATTTGATGGGCTATAAATTATTAATTGTATTACATATGTGAAGATGTATTTGATTGCATTAAAAATAAACAAATTATCCACCATTCAAGATATGATAATACATATGAAGAAATTATAATATTTAATTAATTTTAATATTTTATAGTGTAATTCTTATTTCTATTTATTTTTTTGGTTTTTCATCCGGTATCCGGAGCTTTGCCCTGACTAATTCGGTTCGACCCGGATCGCATACCTAAGTATGGTGGGTGAGTCTCCCAATTTAGATTAGAATGATTATTTATGGTTTTAGTTTTTTTACCTAGTGAAAAATATTTCAGAATCCGCCACTAAATCTAACCCCTTAGTCAATCAACTCGTGTGCAAGTATTAAGGGATAGTGATCCGAATCCCTCTTACTATCAGCCTTTCGAAGTTAATCGAAGGAAACAAAGTAAACCATCCACGATCAATAAAAGCCCTATCAAGTCGTTTGGCCTCCTTATAATTATCCTATATAAACTTTCTCCCTTATAACTCAACTTCACAAAACTCGAAAGTCGATACAAACTCAACCAGCACCCTAGCTCCCCTTCTACACACCCTTCCACTTAATCTATCCTCTAGCATTACCAGTGTTTCATTAAAATCACCAACAATTAACCACAACAGTCAAATCGCATTAATCTGCTCCAGAATCTCATTCTACAAAGTAATTCTATCACTCAACATACGCTAGCTGTAAATCCCGCAAATCAGAATTCAATAATTCCCACCCACATCACCAACAATAATGATTCAGTTATTACCTTGAAGCCTCCTTCCATACTTAAATAATGCAGTATCCCATAGCAAAAACAAACCTTCACAACTCCCATTTACCTTTACTTTTGTAAAATCAAAGTGTCCTCTCCTCATACTCTCGCACATTCCCCATAACTCTATCCATTACACTTTATTTCACAAAGAAGAACAATAGTTGTAACTTTTGTTATCAATTATCAACTTTTGTCATCATCAAGCGCCATATTTGGGTCTAGATCAACGGTAAACATTCTCTATAATTGCCCAACTTGTCAAATCCTATGCTACTTGCAAGCTAAAAGTTAAGTATTGTTTGTTTAAAAAAAAACGTTTAAATTGGGAGAAATTCTCCCAAGTTTAGGGTCAAGATAAACTAACAAGTTCAGTGAGTTTGTACAATGAGTATTTACAATAGTATTTATAAATTTAAGAGAGATTTTTGATAGGGTTCAAAGACTAAACTTAGTGAAAGTGCGGAACCTATTAAAAAAGTTATGGCAAAGCCAATTAAGTGGTTATTAGAAGGTATTGCAACTTTACATTTCTTTTTTAATATATCCATTTAAATTTGTAGAGTTGAAATAATTAATATTCTGAAAACTTTATCCCTTACTGGGAGAACTGGTTGGAACCTGACTAATCCATTGAATAGACTTAAAAAATTGTAACATCCTAAATGTCATATTTCTTTTTTTTTTTTTGGAAACGAGTAACATCCTAAATGTCATATTGGAATGTCCAATATCATATCACGGATGGGGAATTTATATATGGACCATTGCATATGGAAGCGCAATCTCATTTTCATTTTCATTTTCATTTGTCATTTGACGATCGATTCTCTATGTTGAGAAACAGAAATAGAAGTCTAGTTTCATACCTTCATGCTAAATAACATAAAACCCAATAAAATGAGAATGAACGTGTTAGGAATTTAAGTACTTTTCACACCTCAATAATTGAATGTGTGGACGAATAAAAAAGACACAAGAGACGCAAATAGGCATTTCAAGTCTTTTCAGTCGAAAAAAAATAAATAGTGTCTCGTTTGTTGGGGAAGAGACATATAAATAATCTCCTCGCATTATTGACTTGACAAGAATCTTCGGCAACCACTCCCTCGTTAACAAACATCCACTTCCGTACCATAACATTTCTTAATATGACAAAATCCACCACTGAGAGGATTTATCATCTTTAAAGTTGATTACGATGGCGCCTAATCCAAATTTGCTACTAATTCCTTATTTGGCATGGCTACCCACCACAACACACACACACATATATATATATATATATATGGCAGTTTTTATTCATTAAAGCCATCACTCCCCCGGTATTACTTCCCCCAGTTGTGGTAGGTTTAAAATAGCAGGAGGCGGACCGAGGAAATTTGGCTTGGAGCTATTAGATCAAAGGTAAAAAGAATTGCTAAAATGAGAGAGTAATCCTGGCTTACAGTACCAACCGAAGATGTAAGTATTTTATTTTAGTATTATGATAGTATAAGAAAGAAAATATAGGGGGGTCTGGCCCATCATTGCCCCCCTTAGATTTGAGGTTGCAAATAAAAGAGAGTAAATAAGTCCAAGAAGAAATAAGTCCAAAAAAGAAATAAGAGAAAGAAATAAGAAAAAGTTATGTATATTAAATTTGTTAGAAAAGAAAAGCTTAGGAATTGTTCATGATGAGGAGCATATGAAGGAAATGTGGAAGAGAAGGAAGAAGAAGAGCTACTGGCTCGTCAAATTTTTTATTCGTTCACAGTACCTCATGTGTTATACAATATAAATAGAGAAATAAGGGGTACTGGGTAGTTGGTGAAAATGGCATCCACTAAACACGTATTTTACAACACTCCCCCTTGGATGTCATTGTGTGTTGGGTAGAATACGCTTTGGGGATACTGCCTCATTAAAAACCTTACCAAGAAAAACCCAGTGGGATAAAAACTTGGTGAAGGGAAAAAGAGTGCAGTGCGTATACTACTCCCCCTCAATTTGGCCTCCATTTATTGCTTGGTGTCAATTTGTCCTTGTCAGCTTCTGGTGACGTGTATTATGTCTGATCACTTTTGGGTACTTCATTATTTCAATTGGACAGAGTTGGTGGCATTATCTTCATGATTTTGTCGTTGGACGTCTATCTTGTCATCTTGCTTTTGTAGTCCCGATGATTTTGTAATATCATGTGTAAAGTTGTAGTTGATGTCCGTCTCAGCTTTATGTGGACTTGAATAAGGGATCTTCATCTGCAAAAATCAACTATACTCTCTTTCGGGTTTACAGAATTACACATTTGTTATTTCCCGAAGATAAGAGCAAATACATATCTGGCCAATAGGCTTAGATAAGAAAAACTTCAGGCTTTACGTTACAAGCAACACATATTGCACTAAGACGGGGTACTTCAGGACCAGTCTAATAGCACGGTATTTGGAAGCCTCTTCTGGAGTTTCAATCACTAACCATATAGATATCAACATGAGATTTATTCATACTCAAAAATAATTTAAACTCGATTTAATCTTTGTAATTTCCCGGGAATTAGTTGCTTCAGGCAACTCGGATCCTTCAGGGATCTTCATGTATATTTCACAACTTATGGATCCATAGTAGGCTGTAAAAGCATTCATTAGATGCATTTCTAATTCTTTTCATATAATGCCAGACTTATCAAAATAACTGCATCCACCATAGGAGAGTGTATCTCCTTATAACTAAAAATAAGGTCGTTTGGGTAAAACCTTGTGCAACCGTGCTTCATATCTCATATATATTCCCTGCACAAATACCCATTTACCGACCGATTAAATTTTACACCATCTGGTGTACGAACTACAGGTCCGAAAAATTACTCGCTTCACATGCGAGTCTAACACTGCCTTTAATTATATCTCATATATTTTTGGCCAATCATACAACGTCTACTTTCATTAGTAGGTTCATGATCCTCATTTTAATATTTAGCGCTATAAATTAAAATTGTATTCCGTCGACGGTTATTTCTTGTCGGTTCCATCTTATTCCTGACACTGTGATTGAGATCTCATCATGCTCATTTATTTCAGGTACCTGAGTTACTTCTGGGACTTTATCAAGTGTGTGAGAGAATCAACCTCTTCTGGAGGACTTTTAATTCAAACCTCTACTGGAGGTCTTATTTTCTCACTGGGGCCATCTTATCACTTTTGCTCCTTTTTCTCTATCGAGAATTTCTTTTCTTTTGGAACCGAGTATAATCTATATAGATTCATTTGCATACTTATATTGTTCTTCAGGAACATCAAAACAGGAGCCTTTGCAGCTGGTATATAGTCACATATTTCAAATTAATATGTCTGGCAAATGACTTACTAATCTTTTGCAAATGAATCATTTCTTAGAACTTCAGGTTCATACTAATATTCGAGGATCAAAAATTAAATATGGATAAGTCATTTCAATAATTTCTTGATCCAGTTGCTTATTTTCTCTCCCCCTGATGTTGGGTAAAACATCAACTAATAAGCAAATATTGCTATAAATGAATCTCCAATCCCCTGTCATAGGTTTCAATATATGGAGATACATACCCAACGTAGATTCCCAATCTTCTTTAAGGGACCAATTTCACAACCCTGTGGTGGAGCATTATATAACTCAAGGTCCGAAGATGGGAGATACTATGTATGTGACCATTAATCAATTAAAT
>JAKUCV010006451.1:40294-53782 GCA_028386065.3 Turnera subulata
TTTCAGCTAGAGCCTTCATGTCAAATTTTAAATGAAAGCAGTTATTATCAGGTTTCCATGATGGCTCGGAGCGTCCCAAGGGTGACTGGGTTACCACCTACATGGCCTAAGGTACGACTTTTATTGTGGAATTGCAGGGGTATAGCAAGAAGGTCTCAAGACTTTGTGCGTACCTTAAGGGATCTAAAGAATCAGTATAAGCCTAACATGGTACTGATTACTGAGACTTTGTGGCAAGCAGGAGAGAATCATGGTGTGATTCCACTTCGTTTTCCTCCAACGAATCGGTTTGAGATACCTGGAGAAAACAATAGGGGTGGTATGTGGTTCTCCTGGAACAACAGTGTTAGGGTCAACATTAATGGTGAGGCTCAGAGTTTTAAGGTTAATGTTGAACCCAACAGATAGATCACTGTTTAAAACATATGTATAGGAACCATTCCTCTTTGAATGTTCTCCAGTTATGTATCTGTTTATGTAATAATAATATGCATGTTTGCTTTGAGCCTTTTCCATTTATTTTCTCATTTACGCCCATAAGCACAAATAATTATATTGTTTTATTCACTTCAGGGAATAGATCAGAGTCAATTCATTTGGGATCCATAATAATTCATTTTATTACTGGGGATGTCTGTACTCGCGTAAATATACGATCTTCTAGATCATATTAAAACATGCGTTCTTCAGGAACATATTCGAATTTATGCTCTTCTGGAGCGTGTTAATCATTTTTCATTTCGAGACGTCATAATATGTTATATTGACATCCACACATATAATTCTCCCCCTGTGGATGTCAATGTTGCATTGTCTACGAGACTAATGCTTCACGCATTATTCTAAGAAACAATTATAAAGTACTGAGAAGTAAATAAAAATAAATTGCAATGCGTAATAATTTAAATTGAACATAAAAATAAATTGAATATAAAATAAATTGCTCCTTCAGGGTAAGCAAGTATAATATCCACCTTCTGGTTGTCATATAATTTCCATCTTCTGGTGGTAATAGTGTATATTTCTGATTTTTCTTTGAAGGATCTTCAGGATCTTTTGAACGGTAAGGCCCATTATGTATTTCTTCCGGAAATTTTAAGAGCCTCAAATCCAAATAACATAATTGAATACATAAATGCATAATTAAAATAAATAAGCAAGGGGCCTTATATTAATTACCCCAAGTAAAGTAAATGACAGGAAATTAAATGATGGGCCTAGTACGAGCCCATATTAAGCATAAAATTAAATGCAAGATAATTAAATACAATGGGCCCATTTATAGCCCAATTAAAAACAAATGCCTGAAAATTAAATGCGATGAGCCCTTCTTTTTTATTAATTAGCCCAATAAAAATTAAATTGCTGAAAAATAAGTGCAATGGGCCTATAGCGAACCCATTAAAAATTAAATTGCAGCAAAATAAAAGCGATGGGCCTTATACGAGCCCAATTAAAAATGTAAAGAAATAGGCGGCTTAGCCGGCCATTATGGGCCTTTCATGAGCCCAAATAAAGCATAAATAAAATTAAAGGCATGAATTTAAATGCAGTGGGCCCTTTAATAGCCCAATCGGAATTTAAATAAAAACAAAAAATATGCTTACTCGATAAATCTTTCAGCAATAATATATATAATATATATTACTAATATCCGGTTACTATTCCGGTATGTATATGCCATTAGCCTTCTTGGCTTGGCGGGGAAAAACCCAAGGCGTCGGATTTCGGATCGGCCAAAAACACTATTCACGGTTGCCAGATCGGTCAAAATTACTATTCATGGTCGCCGAAAATTACTATTCACGCCTTCCGGGCTTGCTGGGAAATAACCCGAGGTATAAAATTCCGACCAAACACTTTGGGGTTCGCCGGGAAAAATTCGAGGATTCAAAATTCCGGCCAAAATCACTATTCACGGTCGCCGGAAATTTCTACTCACCGTGCCGGATTATTTTTCCGAGGCATCAAATGCCGGCCAAACACTTCTGGGTTTGCCGGATTCCGACTAAAAAACATTATTCACGGTAGCCGGAAAGTTTTTATTCACATGGCCAAAATTATTGTTCATGAGGCCGGATTTACTATTCCAGGACTCGTGAGCTCACCATACATTTAATCATCCAATATCAATATTAATTAAACATTCAATCACACAATAACATCATTAATTAAACATTAATATATTCGTTTAGGATAAAATTGAGAATATAATTTACTTAAGGACTGAATTGCAAGGACTTACCTGCGTAAAACGAAACGTCAGTGACTATACAATTAAATCAGGTCATCTTTTTTCTTTTCTTCACCCTTTATCTCCACACCTACCCTCTCTCTCACTTATCTTTCTCCCCTTTTTTTCTTTTCACCCTTTTTTTTTTTTTTACTCCCCCTCCACCAGAACTCCCTCTCCCTTTGTTTCTTTCTTTCTTATCCTTACCATCTCAAGCAACGATTCATCAATACCGCCCTATCAGAGCACAAATGCAACAAAGTTAACACTGCATACAAAAACCACATGTTCCAAAATAAAAAAAAAAAAAATTCAGAACTCCTGGAAGATTGAGGAGGCCGATCTGAGCTGGAGGCGGCGGCGACGGGCTGTGAAGGAGAGCTGGGTTGTGGTCGGAACATCAAGGCGACGCTGCTGGTGGAAGCGCGGCGTCAGACGGTGGCTGGAGACAGCTCACGCGCGGCTGAAAGACGGCGCGTGGGGGAAAGAGCCGCTGCTTCCGGCGGCGAGTGGCGGAGCGTGCAGCGGAGGACGACGACCAAACTTCACCGGAGTATTCACCAGGAGACGATCTACCTTGCTGTGTGGGAGGTGATGTCAGTAAAGGTTTCGGGTTCTTTGGTTTTAGGCTTGGCAGAAACATCTTGTGTGTATTAGAAATAAAATTAATTTCTTGAATCTTTAGTTTCGGGTTCTCCTCTGTGTTTGATGTTGTTGTTCTTGTGTTTTTTTTTTCATTGATTTCTTGCTCTCGGTAGAGAACAAATCGTGCTGATAACGTGTTAGAAAAGAAAAGCTTAGGAATTGTTCATGATGAGGAGCATATGAAGGAAATGTAGAAGAGAAGGAAGAAGAAGAGCTACTGGCTCGTCAAATTTTTTATTCGTTCACAATACCTCATGTGTTATACAATATAAATAGAGAAATAAGGGGTACTGGGTAGTTGGTGAAAATGGCATCCATTAAACACTTATTTTACAACAAAATTGCATATGTATTACTTTTGAGAATCTCATGCGTGTTCTTAAAAGAGGGACACTGTTAACTGTTAAGTTGTTGTTAATCTAGTTGGTTATATATTTCTCGACATTGTTAAGTTGTAGAATGAAAATCTTATAAAAAATAATATTCTCATACTAAATTACTACCAAATGTAATTTTCCCACGATCTATCAAAAACAAGCAAAATGGAGATTGTGCAGTCCCTCTAGCCACTGTTCAAAAAAAAGTCCCTCGATCTATATATTAATGAAAACCTGACACACTGAAAGTTGTTGTAGTTTTGTACGATGAAGTAAAATTCTTTTTTTATGTTTTCTTTGGAACTGATCGACTTGTGGGGTGTGGGGTGGGGGCAATATCATGGCAGCAACCTTACTTACAAGAACTTAATTGAAAGAACAAAATGGACAACATGTTATGCTTGAATGACTGATTGGCAATCAATCATCATGGCCTATGGCATAGAGAGGGACTAGCAATAAGGTTTTGGTACAACCAACTGGGCAATGCTTTGGGTCCACAACTTGGATTTATCAAATCTGGATTTGGTATTTTGAATGGACCAATTGTCTTGACTGAATTCATCCTATAGTGGGCTTGTCCAGTTGGCTCCATCAATAATCACTTTCTTTTTTATTTAAATTTCGCACAGTATGCGAGTATACAATTATGAGAATTAAAGGATCATTCCGTTGAAAAAGAAAGTATGGGGATCATTTTGTTTAATTTGAACGGAATGCATATAAGGATTCAAACAAGGCTTCCGATTTCGCCATATGATAATTTGTAACCTACACCTTTTATATTTTTGTTTAAATTTTTATTCTACTAAGAACTACAACTCTATAGAACATTTGGTTGGTATGTATTTTTGGTTGGTACATTTGGTTGGTATATATTGTAGAGTGACAAGCACGTTTATTTTATATTTTAAACAATTACATTGCATTAAAAAATTGGTTTAGTGCTTTGATTGGTAGAGAGATGCGTTGCCTCTCACATCAACCCCTTTTAAATTATTATGTTTTTTGTCGGGAACACCGTTTTAATTTGACTATCAAAAGTGGAAGATGGTTCACTTACAACTTTTTACCAATTGTACACAATCAGAATTTCAACTTAAAATTCAGATTAGTTGATCAAGCTTGAGTCCGTTGATTTGTGGGTTTTTTTTTATCATAGTACTACTATGTATAACACCGTCCGGCAAAATATACAATGAAAATCGATCTTTTTGGTTATAGAATTCCATGGGGGCTCATACGAATCGCATTATTGAGATTACCCAGCTACAGAGACGTACCTATCCCACTAGCAAAAGGTACATGGCGAAATATGGGAAGCCCCAGAAAAAAGAGTGTTGCTGCAAAAGGGGAAACATCAAGCGGGGTCCTGATAGAATGTGGGAATTTTATCAAAATGTCTTGCATGGGTGTCATGTCATATCATATCATTACTTGGACCAAAAAAAAATCAGTCTTATAATTACAACGCAGCACATATATATGATGATATGTTATGAAAACCGTGTAAATGTTATTGTACCTACCCCTACAGTAAAATTTTGTTTATAAAAGAAAGGCAATAAAACACTGTTGTAGCTCTGCTTCTTCTCTAACTGCGCCCCTCCTTCTTCTTCTTCTCTCATTCTTCTTCATCTTCACAACATCATTTATTCTCTTCACAGTATCGTTTCTCTTTATTTTTAACACGTTATCAGCACGAATTTGCTTATACCCGATTTTGAGCTTCGTCTTGCAATGAAAAATGAAGAAAAAAAACCCAGAAACCTGTCACCTTCTACTTCATATTACTGTTCATCACGATGAGTTCCCGGCCACATTTCGCCTCACCGCCGCCACCAACGGCTTCCCCGTGCCGTCGCCATCTCGCCGCCGTCTTCCCCGCTCCCATCCGCCGCCGGACGCGCCGCCAGGAAACAAAAACCCGGCGGCGACGCCCGGCAACCCGAAAGACCCAAACGGGTCTGCCACCTCCGCCCGGGTCTTCCTTTCTGCCTAGCTTTCCTCCGCCTCCAGCGACGCCCAGCCGTCGCCCACGCCTCCCGCCGACCTCGCCCAGTCGCCCCCGTCGCCCGTCTTGTCGATCTGTCCCGTGCCGACGACCGACCCGACGGGTGTTGCAGACCAGCCGACGCCGCCTCCTCTTCCTCGCTGCCACCACCTTCATCCTCGCCATTTCCCGCCGCCTTGCCGCCCCTCCTCGTCGCACCGTTGAGCTGCAGCAAGGTGAGCTGCCATGGTGTGCGGGTCGACCTACCTGCAGAGGGTTCAACCCGGATTCTTTTGGACGGGCGGGTCGACCCAGTTGTTGTGGGCTGACCCGATTCATCTGGGCGGGTCTAGGCTGACCAAGCACGGGCTCGGGCCTGGCTTTTTCTTTGGGCTCCTGCTACGGGCCTGCTGGTCCGGGCCTAGGGCAGCGACTTGGGCTTCTGTTGGCCTGGGCTCTCCTGGGCTTGGTTCTGGGTTTGGACTTGGCCCAGTCCGAAAAAAAAAAGAAAAAAAATGGGAGATAAATGAATTTGAAAATATATATACATAATTGGAAAAGAAAAGCTGGGAAAACAAAATTAAAAAGGATATATATACTGGAATAGTAATCGGATACTAATATATTATATATATTATTACTAAAAGATTTATCGAGTAAGCATATTTTATGTTTTTTTTTATGATTGGGCTATTAAAAGGCCCATAGCATTTAATTTTCTTGCCTTTAATATTATTTATGTTTTGCTTGGGCTCGTACAAGGCCCATCAATTTTAATTTCTGTCATTTATTTTTTTAATTTGGGTAATTAAGAAAAAAACCCCTGTTTATTTATTTTAATTCAGCGTTTATTTATTTAATTATGTTATTTAATTTGAGGCTCTCAAAATTTCCTGAAGAAATTTGATATGGGCATTAAATGCTGAAATGCATAATAGTCTGGAAGACTAAATAAAAGAGTCATGAAGACTCACTAAAAGAAAAATACAGCAAAGACCGGAAGTCTTACTGTCAAAGGTCCTGCAAATATTTATATGACTACCAGATGTGGGACATTGAATGACCACAAGAAGATGGTTATTCTCACAAAATTTAAATACAAATGTACGCATCAGAAGAAATGCGCGTCCCTGCAGGGAAAAATGTAATATCAATGAAACCATGTCTGGTCGAAATAATGACCATGAAATTATGATATTATTCTTGCTCACCCTGGAGGTGCAAGTTAATTGCTTTAATTTTAATGTTTAATTTTCAGCCTTTATTATTTCTGTTATATTTACATTATGTTTATTCGTATTACTTTATGTTTATTCTTATTACTGTTTATTTCTTGTTATATGCACATTAAATTCTCGTTTCCTCGAATAATGACCCCGACATTTGTCCTGTAGACAATGCGATGATATATTCCGTACTTAATACACGGAAATTACTTATATGAAAACTTATTAACCCGCTCCAGAAGAGCGTGGGTCTTAATGTGCTCCTGACGAGCAATATTTCACCTACCCAAAAATGCAACAGCATTCAAGGGGGAGAGAAAAACCGTATGTGAATACTGTTGCATACATAAATTGTGAAGAACACAAGCTTAACTATGATCCAGAAGATCATAGGCTTACGCTCCTGAAGAGCATAAACTCTTGAAGAGTATGGAATACGGAATATTCTTGTTTACAAGAAATTGTCATGGATCCCATTAAATTGATTATGCTCCATTCCTCGAAGTGAATGAGACAGTATAGTGCCTGTTGCCAAGGATATGGAAGAAATTATTCCAACTATTATAACCATAAAGATTATAACAAAAGGCAAGGCTAAAAGAAAACATGCATATTATTATTGTATAAGGGATCATTATTTGAGAACATACACATAGAGGAATTGTTCTCATAGATAAAGCTGAATGAAATTATTTAACGGTTAGGTACAACATTGACTCTAAAACTCTGAGCCTCGTTGTTGATGTTGACCCTAACACTGTCGTTCCAGGAGAACCACATACCACCCATGTTGTTTTCTCTAGGTATCTCAAACCAATTCGTTGCAGGTAAACGGAGTGGGATTACACCATGATTTTCTCCTGCTTGCCACAAAGTCTCAGTAATCAGTACCATGTTGGGCTTGTACTGATTCTTCAGATCCCTTAAGGTACGCACAAAATCTTAGGACCTTCTTGCTACATCCCTGCAATTTGATAGTAGAAGTCGTACCTTAGGCCATGTAGGTGGTAACCCAGTCACCCTTAGGACGCTCCGAGCCATCATGGAAACCTGATAATAACTGCTTTGATTTAAAATTTGACATGAAGGCTCTAGCTGAAATTCCTGCAGTCTATTAGATATGAAAAACATAATAGAGTTAGTCGAGCCATAAAAAGAAGCCCTTAGATTGCTTTGGTCTTCTAGGAAGAAAGTTTCTTCCATGGGAGTTACAAAGAACTTGGATGGGTATAGTTCATCAACAAAAACTAAACGAGGAATTCTTGCGAGTTCACTCGGTAACCCCTCTTGTCGTTCATTCACCATGCTATATGCTAGCCTGTTCCTCCTCCCTAGAGAGGCACCCTCAACAAAGAAGACAGTTGCTGGGGAAGGCATTCTTTTATCTCTTTGTAGTTTTTTTTCTGAATCTACATGTTTTAACACATATTTCTGCCCTCTTGTATTGAAACGCCCCGATCCGTATTTACCGTTATACACAGTAAACACGTGGGACCACATACTATTACAATAACCACAGTGGTAAATAACACAACCAACAGATTTAATACATTAAAAGTACATAATATATCAATCGTACTTGTCCCGGTACGGGAACATTATTACAACAAGCATTAATCTACAGAGTTAACAAATGCAAGCAGCGGAAGTCTTAATACAACACAGCAATAGACAATGATATAAACATGATGCAGCGCAGGATGGATCCGGGCCCGGCAGAGGGTGCGCCACAGCTTGCCTCGAACGTACCTGAGCTACGCACAATCAAACTACGCGACCAAGTCACGCAGGCGAGGGGTGAGTCCGAAGTGCTCACCAGGTAAAATCCATAAGCAAATATACATATACAACAACTGTATATAATCCAAGTCACATCAGCAGCAATTACTAGGGATCACACAAACCCTAAATAACACACTTTGTGATTCTAGACACGCTATACCAATTTTATTATCAGGGCCCCTATCACTAGTTAAATGATGGCCGTCACCTGATAGTCAAGCTAGCTAGCCCGTGGACCCCGCCCTGGTACCTCCACATAAAACTGGCACAGACAGGGAGCAGACCCCAAGTACACTCTCCCCCAGCGCCTAAAATAAAAGCTGGTACAGACAGGGAGCGGACCCCAAGCACACTCTCCCCCAGCACCATAAAAGTGAGACTACCATCTGGCTATTCCAACATCCAACTGTGATTTACTAGATGTCTAAGTGTGACCAATTTTACTATTCCTAGTTACTTTGTTTCTATAATCCTCCACTTCCTCATCATCCCGAGCAGGCTCTCAGCCTCTCCGCTCGTCTGGATAATACAAACTCAATCAACCGGTACCCTCGGTACTCCACTCCCACAATTTCACAGCCAACAGCAACAACAGTAATATCCCACTAGTACCAACATTTCTAATATTATCAATAACATCAACAGCAACAAGTATCATTTAAATTCAATTCACAACAACCATTCACAGCCACAAGAATTATTCAAGCATATACCACACAAACAACAACTTGGCACTATAAATAATTACTTATCCTCACCTTAGCCGATTTCCTATTCCTGATAGTCCTCGAAGTGTTCCGGCTCAGGCTCCTCGGGGTACTGCTCGTTATCAATTCCTATATCAAACAACAATTTATGCACATATAAGATGATATGCAAATGCTCGACTAATACTATAAGCCGTAAAATAATTACTGGACCTACTCGCTACTTCCCCGGGTTATTTCTATTATCGTAATAATTCACCATTTAATTACATAGGCCGGAAATATTTTACCATAACTATATCTGGTTATTATTCCGGTACGTATTTACTTTGATAATACCCTTTCCAATTTATTTTCCTTGAGTATGTACTTTCCAAAATATTATTATTTATCATATATATACATATTCCAAAGTAATTATTTTCCCTTTAATATCCATATATTTCCTAAATTATTCCATTTATTTATTTTATTATTATTTTTATTTTATTTTTTCGTTGTTTTTCCTTCATTCCAGAATTTATTTTCTCTTTTCTTTCCTTTTTTTATTTTTTTCTGGACTGGGCCCGTGAATAGTGCCAGCCAGGCCTGCACAGCACCAGGCCCAGACCTCAAACTGAGGCCCAGGCGCTGGCCCATGCAGAAGCCCAGGCCAGGCAGCCCAGCACCCGAGCCCAAACCAACTAAGCAAGCCCAAAACTCATCAGACCCAATTAACCTAGCCGGGTCAACCCACGACCCGCGACCTACATCCGGGTCGTCTTCATCACCCGGGTTGCTCACCTTGACGGGAGGCGGTGGCGCGGTGGCGAACGTGACACGGCGAGGCAGAAGCGCGGGCGACGCGTGGTGGGTACGATGTCGCGAGTGGAAACGGCAGGAGAGGGAGACCGGCGGCGAGGAAGGAGAACGCGGGGAAAAGAGTGGCGGATCCGGGCGGCTTGCTCGTCGGGTCCGGCGGCTGCAGCGGGGCGTCGAGGCAGAAGGGCGTGTCTGCAGCGAGATCGGGAGGCGAAGGCGGCTCTGCGATGGTGGTGAAGGTCGGTACAGGCGGTTGGTGGCGTGACGAGGGTGGCGGTGACGGGGAAGAAAAGAAGGTGGTGGAGAATGAGGTGATGGTGGTGGCGGCGACGGCCCTCTTCCCATTTTTTTCTTTTTTTTTTGTTTCTTTTCTTGGTTTTCTTTTCTTTCTGTTCTCTTTTTCTTTCTTCTCTTTTTGTTTTTTTTTTTTAATGTTATTGTGTTTTTGGTTTTGGTTGAAAAGAAAAGAACTGGGTTGTATTTTTTTTTTGTTTGTAGTTAAGAGTGGCAGGAGAAGAATGAGGCTGAGTTTTCTTTTTTTTTTGCAGGTGAAGGTGATGCTGGGATGGGCTGAAGCTTATTGGTTTTCTTTTGTTTTCAGGCTGCAGGTTGGTGACGGTTAATAGGTAGAAGAGAAAAGAGAATTCACGGGTGTTACAGGAAAAGACAGTTTTTCACGAGCAAACAGGAGGAGGCGGCTGTATTATGCAGTCGTGTCCCATTCGGACTAGAAAATATCTATTATACCCCATTGACTTAATTTCTGGCCCGGTAATACGAGGTTAAACCTGACTTTCCTGAAGATTCCTGGACCCGAAAAATTCCAACTTTGGTCCGTAAAATCCGCAGAAAAATCCCGAGCGTGGGATAGAGCTCGGTTTCGGAATCCGATGCATAATTTACCCTGAAATAATTACCCAAGATTATTTTTATTTGGTGAATTACTGTACAAAGCATTTTTACAGTCCCGGTAAAATGTAAATTTTTACCCAGGTTGTTTCATTTATAGCCTGAGCATAGATAGCCAGGTGTCAGTATTTCAAATGTGGACCCTTTCATTTATCTCCGAAAAGATCCTGAAGATTTTTCGGTTTCACAAAACTCCAAAGTTTCTTTTGGAAAAGTTTGCTCAATAATTTTGATCTTTTCCGACATGAGTGGCAGAAATAAGCCTAATATTGGCACATATATTGCAGTCTGAAGCTAACAATTTAAGTTATTAAACTTATCATATCCAGCCAGAAGCTGAAATACTCTAGCTTGAAGCTAGCAATTTTAAGTGTTTAAATACACAAGTTTATACAGCCTGAAGCTGAGACCGACTAGAAGTTGACTGATAGATATTTAATTTATAGCTAGTATGCACCAGCCAGAAGCTGGTAAATAATTTTTCTAAGTTATCCAGCCTAGAGCTGGCACCGACTTGAAGTTGGTACATGGACATATTATTTGGCATGACCGGTTGGGCCATCCCGGGTAAATAATGATGCACAAAATTTATTTGGTCATTCATTGAATAACTAGAAGTTTTACAATCAATGAATTTCTATGAGTTTGTTTGCTGCGAAAGTTATTATACGGCCTTCTTAAGATGAGAATAGCCTAGTATCACCAGCAAGTTTGAGAATAGTTCAGGGACATAAACGCGGACTGATAAATCCGCGATGTTAACCATCTAGGTAATTTTTACGATGCATAGACTAGATGGTCTATTGTGTAACGCAAGTTAGCATTGTGCGCACTAATTTAATAATTAAGCCACTTGCAGGTATATGTCCCTACTTATGTTACTAGACTATATGTCTAGATAATGCTGGTATATTTCTTCAATGGATAATGTATATCATTGGAAATAAACCCAAACAGATCTGGGGGAACATTGGCAATTGATTGCATGACCATTGATGAAATATTACTGTTTGAGAAAATGGTATTTTATATGCAGCAACACTTGAGTGCATTAAGCCAACATGATGTTATAAGATCCCCCCATTTAATTGATTAATGGTCACATACTTAGTATTTCCTATCTTCGGACAATCGGTTATTCAGTATATAATGCTCCACCACAGGATTCTGAAATGGTCCCTTAAAGAAGATTGGGAATCTACGTTGGGTATGTATCTCCATAAATTACAAAAATAATTGAAACCTATGACAGGAGATTGGAGATTTATTTATAGTAAGATTTGCTTATTAATTGATGTTTTACCCAACATCAGGGGGAGAGAATAAGCAGCTGGATCAAGAGATTATTGAAATGATTTATCAATATCTATTTTTGATCCTCAAAATGAATTAGTATGAACCTGAAGTTCAAAAGATGATTCATTTGCAAAATTTGATAAGTCAATTGCCAGACATATTTGTTTGAAAAATGTGACCATACCAGCTGCGAATGCTCCTGCTCAAATATGCAAATGAATCCAAAGTACGCCAGAAGCGTAGAATATGCTCGGTTCCAAAGAAAGATTCTCGATAAAGAAAAAGGAGCAAAGAAATAAAGATGGCCCCAGTGAGAAAATAAGACCTCCAGTAGAGGTTCAAATTAAAAGTCCTCAAGTAGAGGAAAAACCTCCAGAATAGGTTTTCTGACACAATTCAGGTACCTGAAATAAAAGAGTATGATGAGATCTCAATTGCAGTGTCAGGAATGAGATGGAACCGAAGTGAAATAACCGTCGACGGAATACTTGTTTTATTTATAATGTAGCGCTAAATAAAATGAGGATCATGAACCTACATCTGCTGGAGAATGTAGGCGCAGAATGATTGGCCAAAATAGAGAAACACAATTAAGGTTGTGTTAGACTCGCTTGTGAAGCAACGAATTTTTCCGGACCTGTAGTCCGTACACCAGATGGTGAAAAATCGGTCGGTCATAAAATGGGTATTTGTGCGGAAAAGAATATGAAATAGTGAGATATAAAGCACGACTTATAGCACAAGTTTTCACCCAACGACCCGATATTAATTGTAAGGAGATATACTCCCCTATGGTGGATGCAATTATTTTTAGTCTGGCATTATATGAAAGAAATTAAAAATGCATCTAACGGATGCTCTCACAGCCTATATTTTTATGGATCCATAAATCATGACATATGCATGAGAATCCCTGAAGGATTCAATTTGCTTGAAGCAACTAATTCCCGGGTATATATAAAATTATGCTAAATTAATATTTACATGAATTATTATTGCTTATGCATAATTGTATATGATTTATTATTTTATGTTTTTAAATATTAGAACTCCTGAAGCAGCTTCCAAATGCCGTGCTATGCTTTTAAGAAAGATTTTTGAGATGAAAAATCTCATTGATCCTGGAGTACTATACCGAAGTGTAATTTATCATGTTGGTAACATGAAGCCTATAGTTTTTGCCATAAGTCTTTTGGCAAGATATGGGTATGCTCTTATCTTCGGGATATAATAAGATGTGACATTATATTAACCCCGTAAGCCCGAAGAAAATTTAGTTAGTTTTGCAGATACAGGTTGTAACAGCCCGGGTAAAATTTTGATTTTTACCGGACTGTAAAAGTCTATTTACCGTGATTTACTGTTGAATTAATCTTGGGTAATTAATTCAAGGTAAATCGGGAGTCGTTTTTCGAAACCGAGGGTTTTCCCGCGCTCGTGATTTTCCCGTGAATTTTTCGGAACTAAGTTGGTATTTTTCGGGTTTCGGAATTTCTCGGAAAATCACACCGGAAAATAA